>JAJIZJ010000215.1:0-21405 GCA_022606455.1 Callitettix versicolor | reverse complement strand
CTTACGCACTTTTAAAAACTAACAATATTTTTATAATTCCTAAATTTTTTACAGAACTAAGCTTATTAAAGAAGAAAATTAAACTCGAAAATAGGCCTAATGTTGCTAGGAACAACGATTTAAGTTCATATTCGTTTGCGAACAGTAGCAGCCAGAACACCGGTCCACGGCATACAAATGAAGAAAATGTTGCAAAAATAAGATTCTAATGTAAACTAAACAAGTATTACGTAGTAGTCTATTTCAAAAGATATTGTACACTGTGTAAAGTTCTATATTGATATTATTTGACATGCATGTAGCCTAGCCTGTATTACATTTTTATAAACATTGACTGAGAAAAATAAAATATTTTCTTAACGATATCTTTAGCAATTTATTTTAGTAATTTAGTACCTAGAATCTAATCAATATCACTAACGTATTCATATCAACAAAAAGAGATAACATTTGGTTTTCAATTATTTCAGTCATACTATTAATAGACAGAAATTCTTTTACATTTTACAAAACTACTACAATTACTTCAAATCCAATATGATCTATATTTCGGTGACACAACTACAATTTTCAGATAGAGATTTCACTACAATATATTACTGAATAGTTGTAGGCACGTGTCACTATAAAGATCGTAGTTGCTTTACCAAAATTAACATCTTCTGATTTGTAGTAACGTATCTAGTTTTACACAAGTTATCATCACAAATTATTAGTCTGTATAGCCTAAATTCAAATTTTATGAGATTAATGCGAAAATTTTTACTTTTTTGTTCGATTTCGTAATAACCACAATTTATTAAAAATACAATAACAAATAAAATATCTTGTAGAGACATACGGTTTTCTACAACCATTTCCATAAACGTTATTATTAAAAATTATTATTTAGTTTATATTATCAGTTTCTCGCGAAAAACTTTTCCTTCTTTATTTTCTAATAACACAACACACACCATAGACTACGATAACGAAGGAATAGGAAGTTAAAAAAAATGCAGTAATCATACTTCATAATAATAAGTACCCTATTATAGTAAAATAAAAATATTTTTTTTATGGCACAAGTGTAACTTGAAATTTATTTCGTTACGAGTTTTATTCAAGCCTAATAAGGTAAGGTTACGTTAACATTAACGTAAACTTTTTCTAAGAACTTACAAATTATTACTTAATTAAATAATATACCATACAAATTTGTCACTGCAAGTGTTATAACAATTTACATTACATTCGGCTATACGGGTAGAGCTCATAACACGAAACTACATTTCCACAAGTAGGCTATTAGCCACGCCCAGTACCACTCCTCCCTCTACTCGCTTACGTGTATAAATAGGAAGAATCTACGTCCAACTCGCTCATTTGTGTTTAAACTGTTGACAGTATAACATCACAAATGGATAAATTTTACAATATTTTTGAGTTTATGGGTGTTGGTAGTTCACTTATTGATGATCCTTGCGACAGCGATAAAATTGATATCGTATCTTCACTTCCTTTTGAAGTCGCAATTATAATATTGAGGTAAGATTTTCACATAACATTAGGCCTACATTTTGTTTTATTTATTTTTGTTTTTATATAAGTAAATAAACATTTCATGTAACACAATTTTACAAAATTCAATATATTTTGTTTCTCTCTACTCCTTACAGAAAGTTGAATGCAAAATCCATTCTTAATGCTACCCTGGTTTGCAAAAAATGGTTTCATATTTGTCAAAGCGATTTGGTCCTTCGTAAACGTATTCGTCGTCAAATTAAAAATAAAAGACTTTATTTTCTACGGAGTATACTTCGACCTAAAAGGAGCCACATTAAACGAAGATTTAACAGTGATCAAGTCTTCAAAACAAACAATACTATTTCAATTAATAAGAGGAACTTTAACGAAACTGACGAAGGTGAGTATTAAATAATTCAATTATCTCAATAACATGTCTTACGCACTTTTAAAAAACTAACAATATTTTTATAATTCCTAAATTTTTTTACAGAACTAAGCTTATTAAAGAAGAAAATTAAACTCGAAAATAGGCCTAATGTTGCTAGGAACAACGATTTAAGTTCATATTCGTTTGCGAACAGTAGCAGCCAGAACACCGGTCCACGGCATACAAATGAAGAAAATGTTGCAAAAATAAGATTCTAATGTAAACTAAACAAGTATTACGTAGTAGTCTATTTCAAAAGATATTGTACACTGTGTAAAGTTCTATATTGATATTATTTGACATGCATGTAGCCTAGCCTGTATTACATTTTTATAAACATTGACTGAGAAAAATAAAATATTTTCTTAACGATATCTTTAGCAATTTATTTTAGTAATTTAGTACCTAGAATCTAATCAATATCACTAACGTATTCATATCAACAAAAAGAGATAACATTTGGTTTTCAATTATTTCAGTCATACTATTAATAGACAGAAATTCTTTTACATTTTACAAAACTACTACAATTACTTCAAATCCAATATGATCTATATTTCGGTGACACAACTACAATTTTCAGATAGAGATTTCACTACAATATATTACTGAATAGTTGTAGGCACGTGTCACTATAAAGATCGTAGTTGCTTTACCAAAATTAACATCTTCTGATTTGTAGTAACGTATCTAGTTTTACACAAGTTATCATCACAAATTATTAGTCTGTATAGCCTAAATTCAAATTTTATGAGATTAATGCGAAAATTTTTACTTTTTGTTCGATTTCGTAATAACCACAATTTATTAAAAATACAATAACAAATAAAATATCTTGTAGAGAAATACGGTTTTCTACAACCATTTCCATAAACGTTATTATTAAAAATTATTATTTAGTTTATATTATCAGTTTCTCGCGAAAAACTTTTCCTTCTTTATTTTCTAATAACATAACACACCATAGACTACGATAACGAAGGAATAGGAAGTTAAAAAAAATGCAGTAATCATACTTCATAATAATAAAGTACCCTATTATAGTAAAATAAAAATATTTTTTTTATGGCACAAGTGTAACTTGAAATTTATTTCGTTACGAGTTTTATTCAAGCCTAATAAGGTAAGGTTACGTTAACATTAACGTAAACTTTTTCTAAGAACTTACAAATTATTACTTAATTAAATAATATACCATACAAATTTGTCACTGCAAGTGTTATAACAATTTACATTACATTCGGCTATACGGGTAGAGCTCATAACACGAAACTACATTTCCACAAGTAGGCTATTAGCCACGCCCAGTACCACTCCTCCCTCTACTACTCGCTTACGTGTATAAATAGGAAGAATCTACGTCCAACTCGCTCATTTGTGTTTAAACTGTTGACAGTATAACATCACAAATGGATAAATTTACAATATTTTTGAGTTTATGGGTGTTGGTAGTTCACTTATTGATGATCCTTGCGACAGCGATAAAATTGATATCGTATCTTCACTTCCTTTTGAAGTCGCAATTATAATATTGAGGTAAGATTTTCACATAACATTAGGCCTACATTTTGTTTTATTTATTTTTGTTTTTATATAAGTAAATAAACATTTCATGTAACACAATTTTACAAAATTCAATATATTTTGTTTCTCTCTACTCCTTACAGAAAGTTGAATGCAAAATCCATTCTTAATGCTACCCTGGTTTGCAAAAAATGGTTTCATATTTGTCAAAGCGATTTGGTCCTTCGTAAACGTATTCGTCGTCAAATTAAAAATAAAAGACTTTATTTTCTACGGAGTATACTTCGACCTAAAAGGAGCCACATTAAACGAAGATTTAACAGTGATCAAGTCTTCAAAACAAACAATACTATTTCAATTAATAAGAGGAACTTTAACGAAACTGACGAAGGTGAGTATTAAATAATTCAATTATCTCAATAACATGTCTTACGCACTTTTAAAAAACTAACAATATTTTTATAATTCCTAAATTTTTTTACAGAACTAAGCTTATTAAAGAAGAAAATTAAACTCGAAAATAGGCCTAATGTTGCTAGGAACAACGATTTAAGTTCATATTCGTTTGCGAACAGTAGCAGCCAGAACACCGGTCCACGGCATACAAATGAAGAAAATGTTGCAAAAATAAGATTCTAATGTAAACTAAACAAGTATTACGTAGTAGTCTATTTCAAAAGATATTGTACACTGTGTAAAGTTCTATATTGATATTATTTGACATGCATGTAGCCTAGCCTGTATTACATTTTTATAAACATTGACTGAGAAAAATAAAATATTTTCTTAACGATATCTTTAGCAATTTATTTTAGTAATTTAGTACCTAGAATCTAATCAATATCACTAACGTATTCATATCAACAAAAAGAGATAACATTTGGTTTTCAATTATTTCAGTCATACTATTAATAGACAGAAATTCTTTTACATTTTACAAAACTACTACAATTACTTCAAATCCAATATGATCTATATTTCGGTGACACAACTACAATTTTCAGATAGAGATTTCACTACAATATATTACTGAATAGTTGTAGGCACGTGTCACTATAAAGATCGTAGTTGCTTTACCAAAATTAACATCTTCTGATTTGTAGTAACGTATCTAGTTTTACACAAGTTATCATCACAAATTATTAGTCTGTATAGCCTAAATTCAAATTTTATGAGATTAATGCGAAAATTTTTACTTTTTTGTTCGATTTCGTAATAACCACAATTTATTAAAAATACAATAACAAATAAAATATCTTGTAGAGACATACGGTTTTCTACAACCATTTCCATAAACGTTATTATTAAAAATTATTATTTAGTTTATATTATCAGTTTCTCGCGAAAAACTTTTCCTTCTTTATTTTCTAATAACATAACACACCATAGACTACGATAACGAAGGAATAGGAAGTTAAAAAAAATGCAGTAATCATACTTCATAATAATAAGTACCCTATTATAGTAAAATAAAAATATTTTTTTTATGGCACAAGTGTAACTTGAAATTTATTTCGTTACGAGTTTTATTCAAGCCTAATAAGGTAAGGTTACGTTAACATTAACGTAAACTTTTTTCTAAGAACTTACAAATTATTACTTAATTAAATAATATACCATACAAATTTGTCACTGCAAGTGTTATAACAATTTACATTACATTCGGCTATACGGGTAGAGCTCATAACACGAAACTACATTTCCACAAGTAGGCTATTAGCCACGCCCAGTACCACTCCTCCCCTCTACTCGCTTACGTGTATAAATAGGAAGAATCTACGTCCAACTCGCTCATTTGTGTTTAAACTGTTGACAGTATAACATCACAAATGGATAAATTTTACAATATTTTTGAGTTTATGGGTGTTGGTAGTTCACTTATTGATGATCCTTGCGACAGCGATAAAATTGATATCGTATCTTCACTTCCTTTTGAAGTCGCAATTATAATATTGAGGTAAGATTTTCACATAACATTAGGCCTACATTTTGTTTTATTTATTTTTTGTTTTTATATAAGTAAATAAACATTTCATGTAACACAATTTTACAAAATTCAATATATTTTGTTTCTCTCTACTCCTTACAGAAAGTTGAATGCAAAATCCATTCTTAATGCTACCCTGGTTTGCAAAAATGGTTTCATATTTGTCAAAGCGATTTGGTCCTTCGTAAACGTATTCGTCGTCAAATTAAAAATAAAAGACTTTATTTTCTACGGAGTATACTTCGACCTAAAAGGAGCCACATTAAACGAAGATTTAACAGTGATCAAGTCTTCAAAACAAACAATACTATTTCAATTAATAAGAGGAACTTTAACGAAACTGACGAAGGTGAGTATTAAATAATTCAATTATCTCAATAACATGTCTTACGCACTTTTAAAAAACTAACAATATTTTTATAATTCCTAAATTTTTTTACAGAACTAAGCTTATTAAAGAAGAAAATTAAACTCGAAAATAGGCCTAATGTTGCTAGGAACAACGATTTAAGTTCATATTCGTTTGCGAACAGTAGCAGCCAGAACACCGGTCCACGGCATACAAATGAAGAAAATGTTGCAAAAATAAGATTCTAATGTAAACTAAACAAGTATTACGTAGTAGTCTATTTCAAAAGATATTGTACACTGTGTAAAGTTCTATATTGATATTATTTGACATGCATGTAGCCTAGCCTGTATTACATTTTTATAAACATTGACTGAGAAAATAAAATATTTTCTTAACGATATCTTTAGCAATTTATTTTAGTAATTTAGTACCTAGAATCTAATCAATATCACTAACGTATTCATATCAACAAAAAGAGATAACATTTGGTTTTCAATTATTTCAGTCATACTATTAATAGACAGAAATTCTTTTACATTTTACAAAACTACTACAATTACTTCAAATCCAATATGATCTATATTTCGGTGACACAACTACAATTTTCAGATAGAGATTTCACTACAATATATTACTGAATAGTTGTAGGCACGTGTCACTATAAAGATCGTAGTTGCTTTACCAAAATTAACATCTTCTGATTTGTAGTAACGTATCTAGTTTTACACAAGTTATCATCACAAATTATTAGTCTGTATAGCCTAAATTCAAATTTTATGAGATTAATGCGAAAATTTTTACTTTTTGTTCGATTTCGTAATAACCACAATTTATTAAAAATACAATAACAAATAAAATATCTTGTAGAGACATACGGTTTTCTACAACCATTTCCATAAACGTTATTATTAAAAATTATTATTTAGTTTATATTATCAGTTTCTCGCGAAAAACTTTTCCTTCTTTATTTTCTAATAACATAACACACCATAGACTACGATAACGAAGGAATAGGAAGTTAAAAAAAATGCAGTAATCATACTTCATAATAATAAGTACCCTATTATAGTAAAATAAAAATATTTTTTTTATGGCACAAGTGTAACTTGAAATTTATTTCGTTACGAGTTTTATTCAAGCCTAATAAGGTAAGGTTACGTTAACATTAACGTAAACTTTTTCTAAGAACTTACAAATTATTACTTAATTAAATAATATACCATACAAATTTGTCACTGCAAGTGTTATAACAATTTACATTACATTCGGCTATACGGGTAGAGCTCATAACACGAAACTACATTTCCACAAGTAGGCTATTAGCCACGCCCAGTACCACTCCTCCCCTCTACTCGCTTACGTGTATAAATAGGAAGAATCTACGTCCAACTCGCTCATTTGTGTTTAAACTGTTGACAGTATAACATCACAAATGGATAAATTTTACAATATTTTTGAGTTTATGGGTGTTGGTAGTTCACTTATTGATGATCCTTGCGACAGCGATAAAATTGATATCGTATCTTCACTTCCTTTTGAAGTCGCAATTATAATATTGAGGTAAGATTTTCACATAACATTAGGCCTACATTTTGTTTTATTTATTTTTTGTTTTTATATAAGTAAATAAACATTTCATGTAACACAATTTTACAAAATTCAATATATTTTGTTTCTCTCTACTCCTTACAGAAAGTTGAATGCAAAATCCATTCTTAATGCTACCCTGGTTTGCAAAAAATGGTTTCATATTTGTCAAAGCGATTTGGTCCTTCGTAAACGTATTCGTCGTCAAATTAAAAATAAAAGACTTTATTTTCTACGGAGTATACTTCGACCTAAAAGGAGCCACATTAAACGAAGATTTAACAGTGATCAAGTCTTCAAAACAAACAATACTATTTCAATTAATAAGAGGAACTTTAACGAAACTGACGAAGGTGAGTATTAAATAATTCAATTATCTCAATAACATGTCTTACGCACTTTTAAAAAACTAACAATATTTTTATAATTCCTAAATTTTTTTACAGAACTAAGCTTATTAAAGAAGAAAATTAAACTCGAAAATAGGCCTAATGTTGCTAGGAACAACGATTTAAGTTCATATTCGTTTGCGAACAGTAGCAGCCAGAACACCGGTCCACGGCATACAAATGAAGAAAATGTTGCAAAAATAAGATTCTAATGTAAACTAAACAAGTATTACGTAGTAGTCTATTTCAAAAGATATTGTACACTGTGTAAAGTTCTATATTGATATTATTTGACATGCATGTAGCCTAGCCTGTATTACATTTTTATAAACATTGACTGAGAAAAATAAAATATTTTCTTAACGATATCTTTAGCAATTTATTTTAGTAATTTAGTACCTAGAATCTAATCAATATCACTAACGTATTCATATCAACAAAAAGAGATAACATTTGGTTTTCAATTATTTCAGTCATACTATTAATAGACAGAAATTCTTTTACATTTTACAAAACTACTACAATTACTTCAAATCCAATATGATCTATATTTCGGTGACACAACTACAATTTTCAGATAGAGATTTCACTACAATATATTACTGAATAGTTGTAGGCACGTGTCACTATAAAGATCGTAGTTGCTTTACCAAAATTAACATCTTCTGATTTGTAGTAACGTATCTAGTTTTACACAAGTTATCATCACAAATTATTAGTCTGTATAGCCTAAATTCAAATTTTATGAGATTAATGCGAAAATTTTTACTTTTTTGTTCGATTTCGTAATAACCACAATTTATTAAAAATACAATAACAAATAAAATATCTTGTAGAGACATACGGTTTTCTACAACCATTTCCATAAACGTTATTATTAAAAATTATTATTTAGTTTATATTATCAGTTTCTCGCGAAAAACTTTTCCTTCTTTATTTTCTAATAACATAACACACCATAGACTACGATAACGAAGGAATAGGAAGTTAAAAAAAATGCAGTAATCATACTTCATAATAATAAGTACCCTATTATAGTAAAATAAAAATATTTTTTTTATGGCACAAGTGTAACTTGAAATTTATTTCGTTACGAGTTTTATTCAAGCCTAATAAGGTAAGGTTACGTTAACATTAACGTAAACTTTTTCTAAGAACTTACAAATTATTACTTAATTAAATAATATACCATACAAATTTGTCACTGCAAGTGTTATAACAATTTACATTACATTCGGCTATACGGGTAGAGCTCATAACACGAAACTACATTTCCACAAGTAGGCTATTAGCCACGCCCAGTACCACTCCTCCCCTCTACTCGCTTACGTGTATAAATAGGAAGAATCTACGTCCAACTCGCTCATTTGTGTTTAAACTGTTGACAGTATAACATCACAAATGGATAAATTTACAATATTTTTGAGTTTATGGGTGTTGGTAGTTCACTTATTGATGATCCTTGCGACAGCGATAAAATTGATATCGTATCTTCACTTCCTTTTGAAGTCGCAATTATAATATTGAGGTAAGATTTTTCACATAACATTAGGCCTACATTTTGTTTTATTTATTTTTGTTTTTATATAAGTAAATAAACATTTCATGTAACACAATTTTACAAAATTCAATATATTTTGTTTCTCTCTACTCCTTACAGAAAGTTGAATGCAAAATCCATTCTTAATGCTACCCTGGTTTGCAAAAATGGTTTCATATTTGTCAAAGCGATTTGGTCCTTCGTAAACGTATTCGTCGTCAAATTAAAAATAAAAGACTTTATTTTCTACGGAGTATACTTCGACCTAAAAGGAGCCACATTAAACGAAGATTTAACAGTGATCAAGTCTTCAAAACAAACAATACTATTTCAATTAATAAGAGGAACTTTAACGAAACTGACGAAGGTGAGTATTAAATAATTCAATTATCTCAATAACATGTCTTACGCACTTTTAAAAAACTAACAATATTTTTATAATTCCTAAATTTTTTTACAGAACTAAGCTTATTAAAGAAGAAAATTAAACTCGAAAATAGGCCTAATGTTGCTAGGAACAACGATTTAAGTTCATATTCGTTTGCGAACAGTAGCAGCCAGAACACCGGTCCACGGCATACAAATGAAGAAAATGTTGCAAAAATAAGATTCTAATGTAAACTAAACAAGTATTACGTAGTAGTCTATTTCAAAAGATATTGTACACTGTGTAAAGTTCTATATTGATATTATTTGACATGCATGTAGCCTAGCCTGTATTACATTTTTATAAACATTGACTGAGAAAAATAAAATATTTTCTTAACGATATCTTTAGCAATTTATTTTAGTAATTTAGTACCTAGAATCTAATCAATATCACTAACGTATTCATATCAACAAAAAGAGATAACATTTGGTTTTCAATTATTTCAGTCATACTATTAATAGACAGAAATTCTTTTACATTTTACAAAACTACTACAATTACTTCAAATCCAATATGATCTATATTTCGGTGACACAACTACAATTTTCAGATAGAGATTTCACTACAATATATTACTGAATAGTTGTAGGCACGTGTCACTATAAAGATCGTAGTTGCTTTACCAAAATTAACATCTTCTGATTTGTAGTAACGTATCTAGTTTTACACAAGTTATCATCACAAATTATTAGTCTGTATAGCCTAAATTCAAATTTTATGAGATTAATGCGAAAATTTTTACTTTTTTGTTCGATTTCGTAATAACCACAATTTATTAAAAATACAATAACAAATAAAATATCTTGTAGAGACATACGGTTTTCTACAACCATTTCCATAAACGTTATTATTAAAAATTATTATTTAGTTTATATTATCAGTTTCTCATGAAAAACTTTTCCTTCTTTATTTTCTAATAACATAACACACCATAGACTACGATAACGAAGGAATAGGAAGTTAAAAAAAATGCAGTAATCATACTTCATAATAATAAGTACCCTATTATAGTAAAATAAAAATATTTTTTTTATGGCACAAGTGTAACTTGAAATTTATTTCGTTACGAGTTTTATTCAAGCCTAATAAGGTAAGGTTACGTTAACATTAACGTAAACTTTTTCTAAGAACTTACAAATTATTACTTAATTAAATAATATACCATACAAATTTGTCACTGCAAGTGTTATAACAATTTACATTACATTCGGCTATACGGGTAGAGCTCATAACACGAAACTACATTTCCACAAGTAGGCTATTAGCCACGCCCAGTACCACTCCTCCCTCTACTCGCTTACGTGTATAAATAGGAAGAATCTACGTCCAACTCGCTCATTTGTGTTTAAACTGTTGACAGTATAACATCACAAATGGATAAATTTTACAATATTTTTGAGTTTATGGGTGTTGGTAGTTCACTTATTGATGATCCTTGCGACAGCGATAAAATTGATATCGTATCTTCACTTCCTTTTGAAGTCGCAATTATAATATTGAGGTAAGATTTTCACATAACATTAGGCCTACATTTTGTTTTATTTATTTTTGTTTTTATATAAGTAAATAAACATTTCATGTAACACAATTTTACAAAATTCAATATATTTTGTTTCTCTCTACTCCTTACAGAAAGTTGAATGCAAAATCCATTCTTAATGCTACCCTGGTTTGCAAAAAAGCCTAAATTCAAATTTTATGAGATTAATGCGAAAATTTTTACTTTTTTGTTCGATTTCATAATAACCACAATTTATTAAAAATACAATAACAAATAAAATATCTTGTAGAGACATACGGTTTTCTACAACCATTTCCATAAACGTTATTATTAAAAATTATTATTTAGTTTATATTATCAGTTTCTCATGAAAACTTTTCCTTCTTTATTTTCTAATAACATAATACACACCATAGACTACGATAACGAAGGAATAGGAAGTTAAAAAAAATGCAGTAATCATACTTCATAATAATAAGTACCCTATTATAGTAAAATAAAAATATTTTTTTTATGGCACAAGTGTAACTTGAAATTTATTTCGTTACGAGTTTTATTCAAGCCTAATAAGGTAAGGTTACGTTAACATTAACGTAAACTTTTTCTAAGAACTTACAAATTATTACTTAATTAAATAATATACCATACAAATTTGTCACTGCAAGTGTTATAACAATTTACATTACATTCGGCTATACGGGTAGAGCTCATAACACGAAACTACATTTCCACAAGTAGGCTATTAGCCACGCCCAGTACCACTCCTCCCCTCTACTCGCTTACGTGTATAAATAGGAAGAATCTACGTCCAACTCGCTCATTTGTGTTTAAACTGTTGACAGTATAACATCACAAATGGATAAATTTTACAATATTTTTGAGTTTATGGGTGTTGGTAGTTCACTTATTGATGATCCTTGCGACAGCGATAAAATTGATATCGTATCTTCACTTCCTTTTGAAGTCGCAATTATAATATTGAGGTAAGATTTTCACATAACATTAGGCCTACATTTTGTTTTATTTATTTTTTGTTTTTATATAAGTAAATAAACATTTCATGTAACACAATTTTAAAAATTCAATATATTTTGTTTCTCTCTACTCCTTACAGAAAGTTGAATGCAAAATCCATTCTTAATGCTACCCTGGTTTGCAAAAATGGTTTCATATTTGTCAAAGCGATTTGGTCCTTCGTAAACGTATTCGTCGTCAAATTAAAAATAAAAGACTTTATTTTCTACGGGTATACTTCGACCTAAAAGGAGCCACATTAAACGAAGATTTAACAGTGATCAAGTCTTCAAAACAAACAATACTATTTCAATTAATAAGAGGAACTTTAACGAAACTGACGAAGGTGAGTATTAAATAATTCAATTATCTCAATAACATGTCTTACGCACTTTTAAAAAACTAACAATATTTTTATAATTCCTAAATTTTTTTACAGAACTAAGCTTATTAAAGAAGAAAATTAAACTCGAAAATAGGCCTAATGTTGCTAGGAACAACGATTTAAGTTCATATTCGTTTGCGAACAGTAGCAGCCAGAACACCGGTCCACGGCATACAAATGAAGAAAATGTTGCAAAAATAAGATTCTAATGTAAACTAAACAAGTATTACGTAGTAGTCTATTTCAAAAGATATTGTACACTGTGTAAAGTTCTATATTGATATTATTTGACATGCATGTAGCTCAGCCTGTATTACATTTTTATAAACATTGACTGAGAAAATAAAATATTTTCTTAACGATATCTTTAGCAATTTATTTTAGTAATTTAGTACCTAGAATCTAATCAATATCACTAACGTATTCATATCAACAAAAGAGATAACATTTGGTTTTCAATTATTTCAGTCATACTATTAATAGACAGAAATTCTTTTACATTTTACAAAAACTATTACAATTACTTCAAATCCAATATGATCTATATTTCGGTGACACAACTACTAATTTTCAGATAGAGATTTCACTACAATATATTACTGAATAGTTGTAGGCACGTGTCACTATAAAGATCGTAGTTGCTTTACCAAAATTAACATCTTCTGATTTGTAGTAACGTATCTAGTTTTACACAATTTATCATCACAAATTATTAGTCTGTATAGCCTAAATTCAAATTTTATGAGATTAATGCGAAAATTTTTACTTTTTTGTTCGATTTCGTAATAACCACAATTTATTAAAAATACAATAACAAATAAAATATCTTGTAGAGAAATACGGTTTTCTACAACCATTTCCATAAACGTTATTATTAAAAATTATTATTTAGTTTATATTATCAGTTTCTCGCGAAAAACTTTTCCTTCTTTATTTTCTAATAACATAACACACCATAGACTACGATAACGAAGGAATAGGAAGTTAAAAAAAATGCAGTAATCATACTTCATAATAATAAGTACCCTATTATAGTAAAATAAAAATATTTTTTTTATGGCACAAGTGTAACTTGAAATTTATTTCGTTACGAGTTTTATTCAAGCCTAATAAGGTAAGGTTACGTTAACATTAACGTAAACTTTTCTAAGAACTTACAAATTATTACTTAATTAAATAATATACCATACAAATTTGTCACTGCAAGTGTTATAACAATTTACATTACATTCGGCTATACAGGTAGAGCTCATAACACGAAACTACATTTCCACAAGTAGGCTATTAGCCACGCCCAGTACCACTCCTCCCTCTACTCGCTTACGTGTATAAATAGGAAGAATCTACGTCCAACTCGCTCATTTGTGTTTAAACTGTTGACAGTATAACATCACAAATGGATAAATTTTACAATATTTTTGAGTTTATGGGTGTTGGTAGTTCACTTATTGATGATCCTTGCGACAGCGATAAAATTGATATCGTATCTTCACTTCCTTTTGAAGTCGCAATTATAATATTGAGGTAAGATTTTCACATAACATTAGGCCTACATTTTGTTTTATTTATTTTTTTGTTTTATATAAGTAAATAAACATTTCATGTAACACAATTTTACAAAATTCAATATATTTTGTTTCTCTCTACTCCTTACAGAAAGTTGAATGCAAAATCCATTCTTAATGCTACCCTGGTTTGCAAAAATGGTTTCATATTTGTCAAAGCGATTTGGTCCTTCGTAAACGTATTCGTCGTCAAATTAAAAATAAAAGACTTTATTTTCTACGGAGTATACTTCGACCTAAAAGGAGCCACATTAAACGAAGATTTAACAGTGATCAAGTCTTCAAAACAAACAATACTATTTCAATTAATAAGAGGAACTTTAACGAAACTGACGAAGGTGAGTATTAAATAATTCAATTATCTCAATAACATGTCTTACGCACTTTTAAAAAACTAACAATATTTTTATAATTCCTAAATTTTTTTACAGAACTAAGCTTATTAAAGAAGAAAATTAAACTCGAAAATAGGCCTAATGTTGCTAGGAACAACGATTTAAGTTCATATTCGTTTGCGAACAGTAGCAGCCAGAACACCGGTCCACGGCATACAAATGAAGAAAATGTTGCAAAAATAAGATTCTAATGTAAACTAAACAAGTATTACGTAGTAGTCTATTTCAAAAGATATTGTACACTGTGTAAAGTTCTATATTGATATTATTTGACATGCATGTAGCCTAGCCTGTATTACATTTTTATAAACATTGACTGAGAAAAATAAAATATTTTCTTAACGATATCTTTAGCAATTTATTTTAGTAATTTAGTACCTAGAATCTAATCAATATCACTAACGTATTCATATCAACAAAAAGAGATAACATTTGGTTTTCAATTATTTCAGTCATACTATTAATAGACAGAAATTCTTTTACATTTTACAAAACTACTACAATTACTTCAAATCCAATATGATCTATATTTCGGTGACACAACTACCATTTTCAGATAGAGATTTCACTACAATATATTACTGAATAGTTGTAGGCACGTGTCACTATAAAGATCGTAGTTGCTTTACCAAAATTAACATCTTCTGATTTGTAGTAACGTATCTAGTTTTACACAAGTTATCATCACAAATTATTAGTCTGTATAGCCTAAATTCAAATTTTATGAGATTAATGCGAAAATTTTTACTTTTTTGTTCGATTTCGTAATAACCACAATTTATTAAAAATACAATAACAAATAAAATATCTTGTAGAGAAATACGGTTTTCTACAAACCATTTCCATAAACGTTATTATTAAAAATTATTATTTAGTTTATATTATCAGTTTCTCGCGAAAACTTTTTCCTTCTTTATTTTCTAATAACATAACACACCATAGACTACGATAACGAAGGAATAGGAAGTTAAAAAAAATGCAGTAATCATACTTCATAATAATAAGTACCCTATTATAGTAAAATAAAAATATTTTTTTTATGGCACAAGTGTAACTTGAAATTTATTTCGTTACGAGTTTTATTCAAGCCTAATAAGGTAAGGTTACGTTAACATTAACGTAAACTTTTTTCTAAGAACTTACAAATTATTACTTAATTAAATAATATACCATACAAATTTGTCACTGCAAGTGTTATAACAATTTACATTACATTCGGCTATACGGGTAGAGCTCATAACACGAAACTACATTTCCACAAGTAGGCTATTAGCCACGCCCAGTACCACTCCTCCCTCTACTCGCTTACGTGTATAAATAGGAAGAATCTACGTCCAACTCGCTCATTTGTGTTTAAACTGTTGACAGTATAACATCACAAATGGATAAATTTACAATATTTTTGAGTTTATGGGTGTTGGTAGTTCACTTATTGATGATCCTTGCGACAGCGATAAAATTGATATCGTATCTTCACTTCCTTTTGAAGTCGCAATTATAATATTGAGGTAAGATTTTCACATAACATTAGGCCTACATTTTGTTTTATTTATTTTTGTTTTTATATAAGTAAATAAACATTTCATGTAATACAATTTTACAAAATTCAATATATTTTGTTTTCTCTACTCCTTACAGAAAGTTGAATGCAAAATCCATTCTTAATGCTACCCTGGTTTGCAAAAAATGGTTTCATATTTGTCAAAGCGATTTGGTCCTTCGTAAACGTATTCGTCGTCAAATTAAAAATAAAAGACTTTATTTTCTACGGAGTATACTTCGACCTAAAAGGAGCCACATTAAACGAAGATTTAACAGTGATCAAGTCTTCAAAACAAACAATACTATTTCAATTAATAAGAGGAACTTTAACGAAACTGACGAAGGTGAGTATTAAATAATTCAATTATCTCAATAACATGTCTTACGCACTTTTAAAAAACTAACAATATTTTTATAATTCCTAAATTTTTACAGAACTAAGCTTATTAAAGAAGAAAATTAAACTCGAAAATAGGCCTAATGTTGCTAGGAACAACGATTTAAGTTCATATTCGTTTGCGAACAGTAGCAGCCAGAACACCGGTCCACGGCATACAAATGAAGAAAATGTTGCAAAAATAAGATTCTAATGTAAACTAAACAAGTATTACGTAGTAGTCTATTTCAAAAGATATTGTACACTGTGTAAAGTTCTATATTGATATTATTTGACATGCATGTAGCCTAGCCTGTATTACATTTTTATAAACATTGACTGAGAAAATAAAATATTTTCTTAACGATATCTTTAGCAATTTATTTTAGTAATTTAGTACCTAGAATCTAATCAATATCACTAACGTATTCATATCAACAAAAGAGATAACATTTGGTTTTCAATTATTTCAGTCATACTATTAATAGACAGAAATTCTTTTACATTTTACAAAACTACTACAATTACTTCAAATCCAATATGATCTATATTTCGGTGACACAACTACCATTTTCAGATAGAGATTTCACTACAATATATTACTGAATAGTTGTAGGCACGTGTCACTATAAAGATCGTAGTTGCTTTACCAAAATTAACATCTTCTGATTTGTAGTAACGTATCTAGTTTTACACAAGTTATCATCACAAATTATTAGTCTGTATAGCCTAAATTCAAATTTTATGAGATTAATGCGAAAATTTTTACTTTTTGTTCGATTTCGTAATAACCACAATTTATTAAAAATACAATAACAAATAAAATATCTTGTAGAGAAATACGGTTTTCTACAACCATTTCCATAAACGTTATTATTAAAAATTATTATTTAGTTTATATTATCAGTTTCTCATGAAAACTTTTTCCTTCTTTATTTTCTAATAACATAACACACCATAGACTACGATAACGAAGGAATAGGAAGTTAAAAAAAATGCAGTAATCATACTTCATAATAATAAGTACCCTATTATAGTAAAATAAAAATATTTTTTTTATGGCACAAGTGTAACTTGAAATTTATTTCGTTACGAGTTTTATTCAAGCCTAATAAGGTAAGGTTACGTTAACATTAACGTAAACTTTTCTAAGAACTTACAAATTATTACTTAATTAAATAATATACCATACAAATTTGTCACTGCAAGTGTTATAACAATTTACATTACATTCGGCTATACGGGTAGAGCTCATAACACGAAACTACATTTCCACAAGTAGGCTATTAGCCACGCCCAGTACCACTCCTCCCCTACTCGCTTACGTGTATAAATAGGAAGAATCTACGTCCAACTCGCTCATTTGTGTTTAAACTGTTGACAGTATAACATCACAAATGGATAAATTTTACAATATTTTTGAGTTTATGGGTGTTGGTAGTTCACTTATTGATGATCCTTGCGACAGCGATAAAATTGATATCGTATCTTCACTTCCTTTTGAAGTCGCAATTATAATATTGAGGTAAGATTTTCACATAACATTAGGCCTACATTTTGTTTTATTTATTTTTTGTTTTTATATAAGTAAATAAACATTTCATGTAACACAATTTTACAAAATTCAATATATTTTGTTTTCTCTACTCCTTACAGAAAGTTGAATGCAAAATCCATTCTTAATGCTACCCTGGTTTGCAAAAATGGTTTCATATTTGTCAAAGCGATTTGGTCCTTCGTAAACGTATTCGTCGTCAAATTAAAAATAAAAGACTTTATTTTCTACGGAGTATACTTCGACCTAAAAGGAGCCACATTAAACGAAGATTTAACAGTGATCAAGTCTTCAAAACAAACAATACTATTTCAATTAATAAGAGGAACTTTAACGAAACTGACGAAGGTGAGTATTAAATAATTCAATTATCTCAATAACATGTCTTACGCACTTTTAAAAAACTAACAATATTTTTATAATTCCTAAATTTTTTTACAGAACTAAGCTTATTAAAGAAGAAAATTAAACTCGAAAATAGGCCTAATGTTGCTAGGAACAACGATTTAAGTTCATATTCGTTTGCGAACAGTAGCAGCCAGAACACTGGTCCACGGCATACAAATGAAGAAAATGTTGCAAAAATAAGATTCTAATGTAAACTAAACAAGTATTACGTAGTAGTCTATTTCAAAAGATATTGTACACTGTGTAAAGTTCTATATTGATATTATTTGACATGCATGTAGCCTAGCCTGTATTACATTTTTTATAAACATTGACTGAGAAAATAAAATATTTTCTTAACGATATCTTTAGCAATTTATTTTAGTAATTTAGTACTCTAGAATCTAATCAATATCACTAACGTATTCATATCAACAAAAAGAGATAACATTTGGTTTTCAATTATTTCAGTCATACTATTAATAGACAGAAATTCTTTTACATTTTACAAAACTACTACAATTACTTCAAATCCAATATGATCTATATTTCGGTGACACAACTACAATTTTCAGATAGAGATTTCACTACAATATATTACTGAATAGTTGTAGGCACGTGTCACTATAAAGATCGTAGTTGCTTTTACCAAAATTAACATCTTCTGATTTGTAGTAACGTATCTAGTTTTACACAAGTTATCATCACAAATTATTAGTCTGTATAGCCTAAATTCAAATTTTATGAGATTAATGCGAAAATTTTTACTTTTTTGTTCGATTTCGTAATAACCACAATTTATTAAAAATACAATAACAAATAAAATATCTTGTAGAGAAATACGGTTTTCTACAACCATTTCCATAAACGTTATTATTAAAAATTATTATTTAGTTTATATTATCAGTTTCTCATGAAAACTTTTCCTTCTTTATTTTCTAATAACATAACACACCATAGACTACGATAACGAAGGAATAGGAAGTTAAAAAAATGCAGTAATCATACTTCATAATAATAAGTACCTATTATAGTAAAATAAAATATATTTTTTTATGGCACAAGTGTAACTTGAAATTTATTTCGTTACGAGTTTTATTCAAGCCTCATTAAGGTAAGGTTACGTTAACATTAACGTAAACTTTTTCTAAGAACTTACAAATTATTACTTAATTAAATAATATACCATACAAATTTGTCACTGCAAGTGTTATAACAATTTACATTACATTCGGCTATACGGGTAGAGCTCATAACACGAAACTACATTTCCACAAGTAGGCTATTAGCCACGCCCAGTACCACTCCTCCCCTCTACTCGCTTACGTGTATAAATAGGAAGAATCTACGTCCAACTCGCTCATTTGTGTTTAAACTGTTGACAGTATAACATCACAAATGGATAAATTTTACAATATTTTTGAGTTTATGGGTGTTGGTAGTTCACTTATTGATGATCCTTGCGACAGCGATAAAATTGATATCGTATCTTCACTTCCTTTGAAGTCGCAATTATAATATTGAGGTAAGATTTTCACATAACATTAGGCCTACATTTTGTTTTATTTATTTTTTGTTTTTATATAAGTAAATAAACATTTCATGTAACACAATTTTACAAAATTCAATATATTTTGTTTCTCTCTACTCCTTACAGAAAGTTGAATGCAAAATCCATTCTTAATGCTACCCTGGTTTGCAAAAAATGGTTTCATATTTGTCAAAGCGATTTGGTCCTTCGTAAACGTATTCGTCGTCAAATTAAAAATAAAAGACTTTATTTTCTACGGAGTATACTTCTGACCTAAAAGGAGCCACATTAAACGAAGATTTAACAGTGATCAAGTCTTCAAAACAAACAATACTATTTCAATTAATAAGAGGAACTTTAACGAAACTGACGAAGGTGAGTATTAAATAATTCAATTATCTCAATAACATGTCTTACGCACTTTTAAAAAACTAACAATATTTTTATAATTCCTAAATTTTTTTACAGAACTAAGCTTATTAAAGAAGAAAATTAAACTCGAAAATAGGCCTAATGTTGTTAGGAACAACGATTTAAGTTCATATTCGTTTGCGAACAGTAGCAGCCAGAACACCGGTCCACGGCATACAAATGAAGAAAATGTTGCAAAAATAAGATTCTAATGTAAACTAAACAAGTATTACGTAGTAGTCTATTTCAAAAGATATTGTACACTGTGTAAAGTTCTATATTGATATTATTTGACATGCATGTAGCCTAGCCTGTATTACATTTTTTATAAACATTGACTGAGAAAATAAAATATTTTCTTAACGATATCTTTAGCAATTTATTTTAGTAATTTAGTACCTAGAATCTAATCAATATCACTAACGTATTCATATCAACAAAAAGAGATAACATTTGGTTTTCAATTATTTCAGTCATACTATTAATAGACAGAAATTCTTTTACATTTTACAAAACTACTTACAATTACTTCAAATCCAATATGATCTATATTTCGGTGACACAACTACCATTTTCAGATAGAGATTTCACTACAATATATTACTGAATAGTTGTAGGCACGTGTCACTATAAAGATCGTAGTTGCTTTACCAAAATTAACATCTTCTGATTTGTAGTAACGTATCTAGTTTTACACAAGTTATCATCACAAATTATTAGTCTGTATAGCCTAAATTCAAATTTTATGAGATTAATGCGAAAATTTTTACTTTTTTGTTCGATTTCGTAATAACCACAATTTATTAAAAATACAATAACAAATAAAATATCTTGTAGAGACATACGGTTTTCTACAACCATTTCCATAAACGTTATTATTAAAAATTATTATTTAGTTTATATTATCAGTTTCTCCAAGTGAAAAACTTTTCCTTCTTTATTTTCTAATAACATAACACACCATAGACTACGATAACGAAGGAATAGGAAGTTAAAAA
>JAJIZJ010000100.1:0-20000 GCA_022606455.1 Callitettix versicolor | reverse complement strand
GGTTTTGCAGTATAAACAGTACTACTGGCTTTTGGGAAGAAATTCCAAGTTACCAATATATAATCAGATTTTGATCTATAATTAGATTTTTAAACCTGTCTGTCTGTACGGGATACAGCTGTGGGGTTGTGCTGAACAAGCTAACATCGGAACGGTACAGACATGGTGACTGCTCCATTGTACGTTCGTAACCAGGATATCCAGAGACCTTAGCATTCCAACAGTGGAAGAAGAAATAAAAAAATATGCACGCAAGCATGAAAAGAGACAGCAACATGTTAACAGTGAAGCTAGGCAACTGCTAAACAATCGGAACTTGGTTCGACGATTGAAGAGACTTAAACCTTTTGAGCTGATGTAATGCGGTGTTAGATTGTTTACAGTAGTAATTCAAAGAAGAAAAACTTAAGATATCAATGGATGGACTAAGTTTATAAATTATTGGTAGATGTATTTACTAGAGTAAAATTATTTGTTGGTCTTAGACCAGTTGTAATTCTAAAATAATAAAATTAATTAACTATAAAAAAAATTTATAAGAATTCTACACTAGCAAAACAATATTAGATTCTGATATTCAATAAAATAATTACACACGCACGCGCGCACAAACACGAGCACTCACACACACACACACACACGCACACGCACACGCACGCACTCGCACTTCTACACACGCGCGCGCGCACGTACACGCACGCACACGCACACACTTGCACGCACTCGCGCGCACACACACACACACACACACACACACACACACACACACACACACACACACACACACATGCGCATGCGCTCGCGCTCGCGCACACATTCTCACACACACATACACACACTCGCGCGCACAAACACGAGCACTCAAACACACACACACACACACACACACACACACACACACGTGAACAGACAGAAGACAATTTTTTTTAATGATACATTTTTGTATAAGAATTATAAGACTTGTTCAGTACAAACAAGAACATAAGTGCGTGCAATATTCACTGTGGTTTTTTAACCAAAATTATTAAACTATAACTTTAAGTTGCAATAATTAAAAAGTAACACTACACTTCATAGCATTATCCTTATTTTACTTGTCCACTTTCTTTCGCGCAAATAGACAAATTTAAACAGATTATTAAAAATATTTACACTGCCGATCTTCTTGATCACATGCTTTTTGGCCCAATAATTTAAATTTAAATTTTTGTCTCTTTTGGCGGTTTAACATTCAGCTGTGTTTAATGTTCATGAATTCTTTCCCAATAGACTTTTATTAATACACAGACAGACAATATTGTACCATGATAGCGGCTTTGTCGAGATCAGTTACAAATGGACACGATAAAGTGAAGTCCTTCACAACCTATTGTCCAGTCCATACAGGGACAGTAAGTGTGCTTGTTATTCTATATACCTCCTTCTCAAATTTCCCCAAATACAATGGAGTTTTGATCTATAAATTTGGTTTCACTGGCATTCATGCTTTTATGTTCTTATATAAAGTCCAAGAATTTTTTGTTAGCGAGAAGTGAACTCGACCATTCGCTATTTGGTTTGTGTGTTTATTCGATTGTTTGTTTGTTACGCAGTTTTGGCCCAACGGATTTTTTGAAATTTGATATGCTTGTATAAATCCCGAACTACGTATGTGTAAGATTTTTTTAAAATTCGCTTTCAAAGTAACTCACTTGTGAAGGAGATATACATGCTGCATCCGGGAGATAGTAATATCCAACGGGACAACAGTGAACAGGGAAGTACCTAATGAACAATTTTCCTGTGCCCAATTACAAAAGAAAAGGACAGAAGAAGAGCACTAGCAAGAGGAAAGAAAACCCTATCCAGAAAAGAAGGACGTCTGGTTTGGAAGAATAGGTACCGTGTAGACGTCCAAACGAAGCAGGATCTTTTAGGATTAAAGGGGCTTAGGGGCTGAACCCGCACAATTAGTAATCACGTAACATGCAGACTACTTCTAGCAGCCCAGAATAAACATCGTCCAGGGCACCTCACGATTATTTAAGAACCTGGCTTTGTATTGGTAAGGATGAATCTGTGAACGAGGATACACAATTATTTTTATCGTTTAGTGGGAAAATCAGGTATACAGTAAAATCCGGCTCCTTTTAATAATAATTTTTAATTTACCAAATGTATTATATATTCTAAAAAGTAAATAATTCTTTAAAATAAACCAAGTGGTAATTTAAAACGTTTCTTATATCTATTATTTATTTTTTTATATATCAGCTATTTCTACATAATGATTCTTAAAACCATTTAACGAAAATCAATCGTAATTATGCCTAAATATTTCCTAATACTTACAAAGGAAAAGGCGTTTAAAAAATGTATTATAAAACGCAGTTTACATTTAAATATCGTCAAGCAAAATAGGTCTCAATAAAATTGTAATAATGAAATGTAAATTTAAAAAGATGGAATATATTTCAGTCGGTTTTTGTTGAGATTGAAAAGAGTTTCAAAGATAAAAGTATTTTAATAACTTACATATTTTGTGGAAGATTTATATTATTATATTTTAAATTAGAATTTTAAAAGATAATAACAAAAATATTTACAGTATAAAAATTTGTATTTTTTTTTAAAAAAGTTAAGAAACTGTAAAAGAGTTGAAATTACATATTAGAACATTAAAAAAAATTACAAATTTTATTCAAGTAAATATGACAGCTTGATACAATTTTTTGTAGATCGAGTAAAATCGTTCAAAGTGACAAGGAAAACGACACGAAGATACTACGAAATAAGATGAGGATTTACGAATATGTATGAGAGAATCTGACAGACAATTTAGACAATAATTCGTGAAATGTTCGCCCAGGTCCACTGCTATCTTCGGCGATATTACATTAACGCTTTTTGCTCCTTGTTTATAAAATATGGACACACACACTCACACTCACACACATTGTGTTCTATTGTATTCATTTAACAGATTAGTAAGATATTGTAGACCTACTAAAAATATTTCGATCTCATTAAAGAGCGTATATTTTCGTCTAATGTTTCTTCGTAGTTCTTTATTACATTTCATGAATTGTTCAATTAGGATTTGTGTGAAAATAAATAAAACTAATTTATTAACTTTATCCTGAACTGAATTTATATATACAAGCAATTTAAAGTTATGTATTAAATTATTATTTATCATATTATAAAGTATTAACATATTTATCGTTACTATTATAACATACTGAGTTATTATTAGCAAATAGTTATTAC
Source organism: Callitettix versicolor (assembly GCA_022606455.1). Taxonomy (NCBI): domain Eukaryota; kingdom Metazoa; phylum Arthropoda; class Insecta; order Hemiptera; family Cercopidae; genus Callitettix; species Callitettix versicolor. The sequence goes on along the minus strand of JAJIZJ010000100.1, from coordinate 16,751 downwards.
TGTATTTTAAATTATACTATTTTATAATTGATTGTAAGACACAATCTATATACGAAGTGTGTTCAGAAAGTAACGAGAATTTTTAAATTTCGTGGGCTTGGAAAGCCCGATTGTCAAACATTTTTTTTTTATTATGTTCGTGTGCATACCCTTGAAATATGATACAACTTTCAGCTGTTTCCATTGTTGACTTTGTCTGTGACAGCCACTAAGATTAGACGTGTTTTTATGAGCTCGGCGATTTTCGTTTGTTAAAACAAATGGATCAAAGAATTTGTATCAAATTTTGCGTAAAAAATGGAATAAAGTGTAACAAAGTGTGTGAAATTTTAACAAAGGCCTATAGTGAGTTTGCTATGAGTAAAGCAAGAGTTTACGAGTGGTATAAGCGTTTCCAAGAAGGCCGTGAAGACGTTGAAGATGACGAACGCCCTGGACGCCCCAGCACATCAACAACCGATGAAAACGTAGAAAAAGTACAAGAAATGGTTATAAACAATCGCCGAATCACAATTAGAGAGGTCGCTGATGATGTTAGCATATCGATTGGATCATGTCATGACATTGTTTCCAATGTTTTGTGTATGAAACGCGTGGCAGTAAAATTTGTTCCAAAATTGTTGAATTTTGAACAAAAACAGCGGCGAATGGAAGTTGCTCAGGAGTCACTAAATGAAGTCAACGACGATGCATAATTACTGAAACGTATTACAACAGGTGACGAAACATGGGTTTACGGATATGACGTCGAAACTGAGGCTCAATCATCCCAGTGGAGGCATTTTGGCTTGCCAAGACCGAAAAAATCTCGACAAGTGCGGTCGAACGTGAAGGTTATGCTCACAGTGTTCTTCGATATTAATGGTATTTAATTGATGCATCATGAATTCCTGACACAAGATGAAATGGTCAATAAGGAGTACTATCCACAAGTTCAACGCCGATTGCGTGAAGCAATCCCAAAAAAACGCCTGGATCTGTGGAAAAACAATTCATGGCTTTTGCACTACGATAATGCACCAGCTCACATTTCATTGTTTGTTCGTGAATTTTTGGCCCAAAACAGTACTGTAACGATGCCCCAGCCTCCATATTCGCCAGACATGGCTCCATGTGACTTTTTCCTATTTCCAAAAATAAGGATAACCTTAAAGGGCCGTCATTTTACAGCCGTAGATGACATTAAAAGTGCATCGCTGAAAGAACTAAGGGCTATCTCAAAAATCGAGTTTGAGAAGTGTTTCAAGGATTAGAAGATTGTCTGTCGCAAGTGCATAATCTCCAATGGGAACAATATTGAAGGCGACAATATCAATGTAGAAGAATAAATAAATATTTTGTTAAAAAAATGAAAATTCTCTTTACTTTCTGAATACATCTCGTATAACCAAACTAAAAAAAAAATTGTATTGGATATGTACCTAGGTACAATATATCAATGTCCGTAGGTACAATAGATTTGTTTTTAAATAGTACCTTACCCTTTTAATGAATGCCAAGAAAGTATTCACTTTCACTGCGCGTAGTGTCGGCACACACCGGTTTTTTTAAAACCCGATTTTCATTTTAACATACAATATTTTTAGGTAAATACAGCCCTCGTGATCTGGTGGTACGTAGGAAAATTAACTTCCCAAATTTGTTTTTCTTAACTTTATAGATATATGATTTAATTTAATTAAACACGCGCAAGGTATATAGTATATTACACACACACACACATATATATATATATATATATATATATATATATATATATATATATATATACATATATATATATATATATATATATATATATATATATATATATATATATATATATATATATATATGTTTGTGTGTGTGTGTGAGAGAGAGAGAGAGAATTTTTATTTTATTTTTAAATATTATACCACTATCATATCCGGCGTTAAAACTGTATGCATTTACTTTTAAAATTTTCAAAATGCATTAAAAGCTAAAAATTCATTTTTACGGAAGTTCGGCCCGTATTATCAGTGTAATTTTAAAGTTTAAATTGATATTTTTACGATTGTGAAAGCAGAATTTAAAAAACAGGTGAGGTAAAAAAATGTTTTTGAAAATTCGATTCCACCTCGTCAGCGAGACAGCTGTGTGTAGCGACTATAAATATTTGTATGACTTTTTGTTGTTGTTTTTTTTTAATTGAAAGTGTAATTAATTCGCTTTACAAGTGTTATAGCCGGAATTTAAATTAAGCATAAATTGATCTCATCCAGCTATTTAAATTTTAAAAAATTGCATTTTTAAAATATGTTTGTTTAAACGAACGAAGGCAGCTTATAAATATAAAAATAAGTTTGTCTCTGCTGTAAAAACATCCAGACTGCTAGAACTGAATTATAGAAAAACAAAATTCTCCCGATAAAAAAAAACATTTTACCAAAAGTTATATATATATATATATATATATATATATATATATATTATATATTCATTTACTTTCTAATTTATATTCTCTTCATTATATCTAGAATACAGTTTTTTTACGTTTTACAACCCATGGTATTATTACAGTTCTAAACATTACGTTATTTTCCATTTGGTAAAATAATTCCAAATGTCTCGCCGACTTGATGGAAGCAAATTCTCAAAATGGAATTTTCTAATCTTAACCTCCTCTTAATTCCGATTCGGCTAATTAATTACAGTTACAATACGAAAATGAATCCTGACCGACGTCATATTCGATTTCTTTCAACGTATTTGTAATGCCGATCAAAATATTGTTTTGTGCAAATTTTAAGATTGATTACGAAACTAGAAATATTTAAAATAAAATAGTTTTTAACTTTTAGATTTTTAAAATGTCCGCCATTTTGAAACTCTTGAACAAATTTTGCTTGGTAACGAATTTGTCCAAGCTATTAACAAAATCGTTTATAAGTATATATATATATATATATATATATATATATATATATATATATATATATATATCATTCATTAGAATATGCCTCCATGTCCGTAATCCTTAGATATTGCCTCCACATTCACAGCCTTATATCTCAGCTAATTGTAAAAATATATGTGTCATCCCATTTGAGTATATGTTCAAAATAACAGATTCAAGACATTTATTCTAATATGCTCTAATGTATAATACAATTTTTGTTATGTAATTAATCAAATATTGCCTCCCGGTGGCAAGATGTACGGTTAGCATAAAACATTTGTTTGTCAAACATAGATTGTTGCCTCCGGATGTCGTTAAATATAATTGATGTCTAACTTTGCAGATATATACCATTAGACCTTGCCTCCAGTCTAAACCTTTTACCAAACTGAACACTACTGAAGTCCTGTATATGTATATAGTTGAGGTTATGTTTTATGTTTCTAAAGTTTTATCACCTACAAATATACCAAAACTGTAAAGTTCTATTTCTCTACACATAAAAACCAATTAAATTGTTCTTTCTTTGAGATTTATTGTTGTATTCATTAGATATGGCGAAACTTGTGGCTCTTGTACTTTTTCATAATTTTGGTTTGACAGTTCAAACAGGTTAGAGTTGTAGTTGATATTACCTTTTCTTTCACTTCTACTTTTATATAAAAGTAATACATATACATATGTATTAAATCACTAATTTGACTGTAGATCTAAGTTTTGCCTAAAGTTTATTTTCACGCATGCCACTTTTTTAGGCTACTTAAATTTTGTACTTTAGAGGGAAGTACTGTACTTCCAAAACAATAAAATGTTTTTCATTAGGTCTTGGGAATTGATTTTTAATAAACTGATTTGCATAATAATAATACAAAAAATATGATTAAAATATTTTGGGCCAAATTTTAGTTCTGTAAGCTATTTAGCTATAAAATCACAATATAGCCTATTGTGATTAGCCTACATAGCCAAATACATACAGGTGCTATATATAAAAGGTACAAATATACATTAAAAACTTTTAATGTCTTTGGTAATACAAATTTAAACTACTAAGTTCAAGTTTTATCATAAGCTAAGTATGAGAAAATTTAACGGACAAGTATTAAATATTGATTTCGATTTGCTCATCAAGTTTTTAATCTAAGTACCAAAATATCACCTCAAGTGTTTTTATATAGAATTTTGATGTTGTGCTAATAAAAAAATAAAACCAACAAACATAGGAAAGAAATATTGCTGTCTTTTGTTTTCGATGTCATTTAACCTTAGTGCGATAAGCAGTACAACTCATAATAGCCTGCTCGAAAAAGTTACACGAGGTCATGATTCCCTTGGAAAATGGTTAAAAGAGTAATGAACAACAAAGAAGAAGCAGAAATATTATAGTCTAGCACCATTTCGATATGAAATCTAATCTAACCTAACAGCTGCAGTATGCCGTTTTGGATTAGCATAACCCATAAAAAAATTATAATATGCCTGCCTTGATATAATTTTTATATCACAAATTATTTACTGTAGCAATAAACATGCTGTCTAGTGACCACTGTTGCTACTTAAACTTATTTAATACAAATATTTACGCAAGCTACTTTGTTCGAAAAATGCCAGAAAGGTTGGTGTGTTAGTATATTACAATTACCACCTAGGTTAACATCTGTAGGGTGCTGTGAATGGTTTCATGACTATAATTTGTAACATGGTATGGTAAAAATATATATAATCAATAACGTACCTGGAATTGATACAAGGTTTTTATCACTTACTGTTGCTTTTAATGAAGTACCTAAGATAGTGTGATTGTAACCAGAACAAAAGCAGTGTTAAGTACTTATGAATAAGTGTGTACTATTGTTATTACATCCTCAAAACAGAATAACATGTGAAAGTGCAATACTGTCATAAGTCGTAAATGTCTTCCACCCTGTAAACAAAAACAAGTGCAGAAAATGCACCTTGCAGGTGGTTAATGGTGCAGTACAATTCAATGGGAAAACTCCACTTTGCAGGAGATAGTAATCTTAAATGATTTTAAACTGCCTAGTTTTCATAGACTGTGTTCTCATAAAACCCAAGTATTGATAATTCAAAGTAAATATGACGATAGAATAGTAAATAACCACATATAACAGAAATTTTATTTATTTTTAATTAGATTAGAAATCTTATTTTTAATGTCAAATGTCCTGACGTGTATGGGTACAGGAGCGAAAATTTAAAACCTTGATACTTCATAATAAAGCAAACTAAAAAGAATAATCTACTACTAATGGAGACTTTTGAAGTAGGCCTACTGGTATATCTGCAGCTGCAATCCCTGTTAACCTAAGCTATATCTAAGGTTTAAATGTAATTAAAAGGTTTGCAAATAAAGTTTTTAAAAATTTACTGCCACTAAATTTCATAGTATTCACTTTAAATAATTCTATAGTATTTGGTTAATATAAAATAAATGGTTCACCACCAATTTTTTATCCTAAAATGCTAAATTCATGTATATTTAAATAAATATTTAGGCTTACATTTAAGTATATGTTTTAAAGCATATCAATAAAAATCCTTAACAATTTTTGCCCGATTGAAGAAATAATCAAACAATTGAAAAACCTGAACTATGGGGATATGTGAAGCTTACTAACCTTATTTTATTGCCCACTGTGATCATATTTGGAGTTCATACCAGTTTACTGACTACAGACTACTTTCAAGAGTCTGGGTCAGTTTATTATTAAAAGTTCACATAATAAATTGTTCATGCATGCAATGTAAATGATAATATAACGTCTTAATGTATGAAGTTCATTAAAAATTGCATAAAATCATAAATTAAAAAAAAATGTACCACATGTTTATATTACTTAATTTTGTCATACAATATAAAATACAACAAAAATGTAGTATAATCATCATACATCAATATGTGTGATTTTTGATGATATATGTATGATCAATATGTATGAGGTATCATGATATGTGGTGATCCATTATAAATACCTAATTTTTAAGCATTATTTTCATCAGACAAAACTGTACATAAGTATTTTACCAAGGTGAAGGGATCTGGTAAGGTTAGAGTGTGTCATACAATTACTTATAATAAAATCAACATGTGTCGCTGCTAGCCCAATACGAATGGATGAAAGTGGGCATAAATGGGTTTAATAAATACTGTGTAAGATATATTAGGTTACTTTATTTTACATTATTTATAGTTTTTTCTAAAATTATTTCTTTTAGTCATAAAAACTTTAAGATTGAAGCACTGTAATAACCAGTTTTCCAGCTATTTCTTGCTTTTACCAGTTTTAAAACCAAAAATTTTAGAAATGCAAAACAAAAATGAAAATATTACTTCTTTATAATTATAAAATAAGCTTTTCTGTAGAAAAAAATACTTCAAACTTTTTGTTAAAAATGTTTCTAAGATATGTTAAGAAGACTAATGTTTAGGCCTGTTAGTTTTTTTTTTTTTTTAGTGTAGGCTATGGCTGGATGTTGGTATAATTATGAATGTAAAAGCACAAGGAAAATCATCTTTCTTAAGAATAGCCCATACGGTTTATTTGTAACATACAATCAGTATTTATATATATCATTCATATAATCAATCAGTAGAATATTTTATATATCATTTTAGCACAATCAATAGACGTTCAGGAGTTTCTTGTGTTATAAGCTTCCAGTATTTGCATGTTGTCCATGACAAACCAATTTCTCAATGACTGAAGACTGATCCTAGAAAAAAATATATATTATAACTATACAAAGCTATTACCTCTAATTTTAATTACGAACTTAAAATAGTTACACTTTGCAGTAGTATATAGACTGATAACTATTTGTACTTTTGTATCAAACTGATAGCTAATGTTCTATTTTATAATAAAACTGCTGATCAAATAAATTAGTAATGCTAAAATTTTTTTCTCAACAATATAAATATTCACCTCAATTTCAAGCAACAAAATATATAACTTTAAAACTACAAAATAAGAGAACAGCACTACATTTAATGCAGATTTCAAAATATATACAATAGGCTATAAGTGTTTTTCTTGATTTAACTTAAAACACACATACGCTTAACACTTTACTACAAGTTTTACCTAGAGTGAAATCTGATTAACTGTGTAAGTATAAAAATTATTAAACTTGATATTATTTAAGGCTGAGGTGAACAAAGTTGTACTTACTGAGTTGTTTATTCTTTTCACTGATGAAATAGGCACATATTCGATTTGATAAAATCAAAAATGTTCAAATCCAAAATATCTTTGGCTAGGTGATGATTACTGTAATTTAAAACTTGTAGTTGAAAGGTTTCTCAAGTTTAACCTGCAACACATATATTTCTCTTAAAAAATAACTCGCTGAAAAATATATTTTCTATATAGCCTAGATTAATATCATGATAGTCCATCAAATGATAATTTATACAAATGCCTTGACATTTTTGAAAAAAAAACTTTTATTCCAATCACATGGTCATAATTTCATGAAGGCCAATTTTGTGTGATCTTTCATTTACCAATTGTAATTTTTGATTAGGCTACCTACAGCAATAAACTAAAAGGCAACATGTAAACAAACATTATTAATTATTGTAGGACGTGTATATGTATATGTAACAAAAATTAATATACATTTTCTTAATGCTAGTTACTTGTGAACTATATCAAGTGGTATTCTCCTTGTGGAATTATAAAATATACTGGAAAACTGGTTTACAATATTCCGAACCTGTTAAGGAATACAATAATCCTCAATTAATTAACAAGCAAACAATCCAATAAACAAGAGATGGTAAAACTGAGTTATTGGGACCAATATTAATTTATCAAAAATATAAAAATAAAGAAACAAGTAGAATTTACAAAAAAGTGAATTTACAATAAAAGTTACCAACATAACCTCAAAATGACTACTGTTCGAAAGTAGGTAACATGCTTTTAATGGTAAAACCGATAAATGTTTCATAATAACGATAAGTGTATTTTCATAATTAAAAGAATACATATTATTTTTAAAAAAAAGAACTTGATAACCTAACTCTACTTAGCTGTTGCTTAACCTAACTTGACTCACTTTTGGGTGTTTAATGAAACGCATGTTATTACTAATCAAAAGAATATAATTTTTTCTTAAAAAGAACTTGGTAACCTAACTCAGCTTAGCTGTTGGGTGTTAACTCATTTATTACGTATATAACTTATATTCCTTAAACATACTAATCTTTGTTGTTAGTAGTATCACAGCATATAGTAAAAATGGACGTCGGAATATAGATTTGTAACAAATCACTAAAAATCATAATTTATCATAATAAAGTTAATCTTCCATGGGTTAATATCTCTCAACGAAATGACAGAGCATATAATAAAAGGAAAAAAATAGTAAAATCACAATTTTTGCAAAAGTTCCGAAAAGTCAGACATACCCGAGAGCCAATTACAATCCAAACTGTTAAAATTATAGTGTGTTTTCATAATTAAAAGAATACAAATTTTTTTTAAAAAAAAAGAACTTGATAACCTAACTCGACTTAGCTGTTGCGTGTTTAACCTAACTTGACTCACTGTTGGGTGTTTAATGAAACACGCATGTTATTACTAATCAAAAGAATATAATTTTTTCTTAAAAAAGAACTTGGTAACCTAACTCAACTTAGCTGTTGGGTGTTAACTCATTTATTACGTATATAACTTATATTCCTTAAACGTACTAATCTTTGTTGTTAGTAGTATCACAGCATATAGTAAAAATGGACATCGGAATATAGATTTGTAACAAATCACTAAAAATCATAATTTATCATAATAAAGTTAATCTTCCATGGGTTAATATCTCTCAACGAAATGACAGAGCATATAATAAAAGGAAAAAATAGTAAAATCACAATTTTTGCAAAAGTTCCGAAAAGTCAGACATACCTGAGAGCCAATTACAATCCAAACTGTTAAAATTAAAGTGTATTTTCATAATTAAAAGAATACATATTTTTTTAAAAAAAGAACTTGATAACCTAACTCGACTTAGCTGTTGCGTGTTTAACCTAACTTGACTCACTGTTGGGTGTTTAATGAAACGCATGTTATTACTAATCAAAAGAATATAATTTTTTCTTAAAAAAAAGAACTTGGTAACCTAACTCAACTTAGCTGTTGGGTGTTAACTCATTTATTACATATATAACTTATATTCCTTAAACGTACTAATCTTTGTTGTTAGTAGTATCATAGCATACAGTAAAATGGACGTCAGAATATAGATTTGTAACAAATTACTAAAAGTCATAATTTATCATAATAAAGTTAATCTTCCATGGATTAATATCTCTCAACGAAATGACAAAGCATATAATAAAAGGAAAAAAATAGTAAAATCATAATTTTTGCAAAAGTTCCGAAAAGTCAGACATACCTGAGAGGTAATTACAATCCAAACTGTTAAATTTTTATATTAATGTACACATTTTACTTATACGTATTGTAACCTATATAATAGATTTATTATTAGCCTAGAAAATGTCAAAGCAAAACTAAATCAAAATATAGTGTTGTTACAAACTTTGATTTTATACTGAATTTGTAGAAGTTTATCTAGTTTATCTAGTTCTTTATGAAGTTTATCTAGTTCTTTATGAAAGAAGGACATAGCCTCAATTTCGTAAGCCTGGGATTAGTTTATTCATTAGCCATTTTAAACCATATTAACTTTTTATAAATTTGTATTTAATACTTATCCCTCAGCTGACTTTTGAATGTTCTTTTGCCAAAACACTTAATTTAATTAAATGTATAGGCCTATATGTAAAAATCCAAAATGTCATTTTGTGCAAATGAATGAAAGACAAAAAAATGAACCTAACTAGTCTAATATGGGTTTGTGTGAAATATAGATTTGAAATTAAAAATAGTTAGGCCTAATATAATAAGTAATCATCATTTTATATAAAAACTATATTTTGTTTTAAAAATTGACTGCCTTTAGCTTATATTGAACAATAACATGATGGTAGCAACATTAAATTATTCTTGTGAATTCTACAAATATTGCTATATTTTAGACTTAAAAACAACTGTAACTTCACAATTAGTTAGAACCTATCATCTTGTTACTTCAAAAATTTGCATTGAATTAATTACTGACTAATTTGCAAAGTAAATCCTCCATGCTCAATGTAATGTAAAAATGTAATAATAATGTCGCAAAATTTTTTCTGTTAAAAATTGTATAAAATCGTTACTTAATAAATGTTGTGTGGGTTAATATTAGGCCTACTTAATTTTTTTTTTTTTAAATATTGTAATTATATTACACCTGAGGCATATTAAATAGGAATATTTTATACTTTTCTGTAAATATATTCTCATTTTCACATAAAAACCTACTTTAGACTAACCTCACCCCCATTACAGTAGTAGGTAGGTAGAAAAAAAAATATATTTAGACTATAATGCTTAGTTGTAAGTTTTCTTTGGTCTGTAAGTAGACATAGACATATTATTTAGATATTTGCAAAATATTACTAGATCTACCAATGTTACAACCAAGTAGCCTACTTTAATATTATAAATAAACTGATATCTTAGTGATATGTAAAAATTTATTACTAATACATTAGTTTCAGTTTACTATTATTAATATAGTAATTATTATAAAAGTGATTGTTGGTCCTCCAACTATTTGTCATGTACAATAATTGTTAATATTCTAAGTTATAAATAATGTGAAATCTTAAAATTATAGTAACACACTCATGGGTTTACTAACCTTCTTCCAGTCCTGTTTTCTTCAATCCAACAGAATTTTGGTCCGTAACAATATTTTGTCAATATATTTCAAAACTTGTATTTGTTTCTACATCTCAATTCTTCATTGAACTACTTTTTGTAATAGAAAAATCCAGACACAAATGAACAAAATACATTATGGATATCAACACTGACATAACCTCAACCTAGGGAAAAGCAGTTTACTTCGCATTTTCACTCGAAAATTGAAATTTAAGACGCATTCATATACAATAAAGTATCGTATTAATATCACTCTGCTCGCACTTACAATACATTAGAAACTTTTCAACGCAGTACTTAATATTTCATATTTTTTCAAAGTTTGCAATGAATCTAATGCATTCCAACATGGCCGCTTATAAGACAACACACAGTTTTCTAAACCCAAATATTTCTTGCGTTCTGTGAACCTGATTTCTTGCCTCCGTGGAGGTCAAAACTCGAAGCGGAGGCAAATTCTCGCTCTGGAGGCATATCCTAATAAATGACATGTATAAAGAGGCAATGTTTAAGGAATGGCAAATCTATACTTATATATATATATATATATTTATATATATATATATATATATATATATAGTAACGGGTTAAAAATTAACCCTGTTACTAAAACGCACGGCTGGCCCTACGTAGCCTGAGATCAGGTAGCAAACCAAACAAAGGTCAGTTGACGGTTGTAGATAGGTACAGTGCAAAGGTCAGTTTGAGAGGGTACGACGCGCTTGTAGCCTAAGGAGAGAGAGCAACCAATGCAAGGGTCAGTTTGCAAGGGCTCCCATTAGCTACGCGGGGAAGAACCGCTCGTACCGAGCTCTGGGACCCGACTGACTAAGAACGGGTTTCTGCGCATGCGCGGCTCTCAACAGTATAAAAGAAGGCCGCTGTGGCTGCCACGGGGTCAGTCTTTCGCCGACCACCCATTCGATAACTTGGGGCAGTCTTTCGCCGACCGCTCGATGACTTGGTCAGTCTTGCATCGACCACTCGATAACTCTGGGCAGTATACGACAAATCATCGAACGAAAACGCATACCGGCAGGAAACAGGTATCGTATACCGAGGTAAGAATTACCATAGAAGCATTTATAAATCTTAGAAATTGGGCATTCCGAATCCTTGGCGTATGTAGGATTCCGAGAGCTCGAGAATAGCGTAGAAATTGGGCATTCCGAATCCTTGGAGTATTTAGGATTCCTAGAGCTCGAGAATAGCAAACACCTGGAAACCTAAAGCTTCCTTACGCTCGAAAATATTGAGCACCTAAAACTTCCTTAGGCTCGAGAATATTGAGCACCTAAAACTTCCTTAGGCTCGAGAATATTGAGCACCTAAAACTTCCTTAGGCTCGAGAATATTGAGCACCTAAAACTTCCTTACGCTCAAGAACATTCGGCACCTAAAACTTCCTTACGCTCGAGAATATTGAGCACCTAAAACTTCCTTACGCTCGAGAATATTGAGCACCTAAAACTTCCTTACGCTCGAGAATATTGAGCACCTAAACTTCCTTTCGCTCGAGAATATTGAGCACCTAAACTTCCTTACGCTCTAGAATATTGAGCACCTAAAACTTCCTTAGGCTCGAGAATATTGAGCACTTAAACTTCCTTAGGCTCGAGAATATTGAGCACCTAAAACTTCCTTAGGCTCGAGAATATTGAGCACCTAAACTTTCCTTACGCTCGAGAATCTTGAACACCTAAAACTTCCTTAAGCTCGAGAATATTGAGTACCTAAACTTCCTTACGCTCGAGAATATTGAGCACCTAAACTTCCTTACGCTCGAGAATATTGAGCACCTAAACTTCCTTACGCTCGAGAATATTGAGCACCTAAAACTTCCTTAGGTTCGAGAATATTGAGCACCTAAAACTTCCTTACGCTCGAGAATATTGAGCACCTAAACTTCCTTACGCTCGAGAATATTGAGCACCTAAATCCTTGCTCCCATAAATTTGCGCTGCTAATCAATATTAAAACTCAAAGCCCTTTTGGCGATGATGACTTAAACATGGGTGAACAAAATCATGAAATACTGATTTTGTCAATGAGCCCAATTTATAACTGAGCCAAAAACATTACCTGCAGTTGAACCCTGGCGAAGCCTATGAATGCGGACGGCTATCCGGCGTATAGTCGTAATGAAAGCGTCATTTTTAAGCGTTATAATATATATATATATATATATATATATATATATATATATATATATATTTATTTATTTATATATACATGCATACATACATATATTTATCCTGTACTGTTTGCGTGTGTAAGCGCGTATAGTGTGTGTGTGTGTGTGTGTGTGTGTGTGTGTGTGTGTGTGTGTCCTAATAGGACTTTCACAATTTTGATCGGATTCCATTCAAACTTGGGATAAAAATCGAGTACGATAAAACAGTTTGGACAAGTTTGTTAACCAGAAAATTCGTTCAACTGTTTCAAAATGGCGGTCATTTTAAATCTTTAAAAGTCCATTTCTTTTTTCTTAAATTAAAAAAATCCCATTTTATCGTCATAATCAGCGTTAAAACTATATATATTCACATTTTGAAATTATAAATCCGTTAAAATCAAGACATTTTTTGACAGCAGCTAGGGTTCATTTTCGTTTTTTCAATGTGATTTGGAAGTTTAAAATGATATTATATGTGGATTTTAATACCGATTACGATAGTGAAAAACCCCGCAGGGTGCCGACTAGCAGCACCTATTGAGAGGATTAAAACGTCCCTCGCGGTCCCCGAGTCTAACACATACTTACACTTACAACACTACATTTACGACTTTAACACTTTACACTCACACTTACATTTAGGGAGGCGATAATAGCTTCAATGTGCTTTTTGCCTTAAAATAAAAGAAAAAAAGATAGTGAAATATGAATTTCAAAAAAGGTAAAATACTTTTTACATTTGCTTCTATCATGTCAGCGAAACAGCTGGATGCCTCGGTTGTTTTACTAAGTTTGAATTTCCAACGTGACTATAACTATAATTTCGAACGTGATCCTGCTAACACTTTATATATATATATTTATATATATCTTTGATTGATATTGGACATTTTTAAGCTGTTGTTGGAATTTATTATTGAATCCAAATCTTACCAAAATTTCAAAAGCAAATGTATGTCTACAAGACATAAGTTCACGTTTTCACCCATCTATACAGGGTTCGGTATTTTCTGGAGGTTCAATAAATGTTTCTTGGATTGTTGCAGACAAAAAAACAACTCAAGGCTCAGGTGTTTGGACTTTTCTATAAACTGCTTTATTTCTGGTTAACTTTCAGAGATGGAATCTTGACAATTGAAACAAGATTGTACAGTGTTAAACGTTTATCAATCGGAACATTTTAAAACGTTATTTAATGTTGTACTTTAAACACTAAACTGCAACTATCGATTTTAAAAGAAATGTCTCGAAAAATGGATCAACTATTTTAAAAAGCAATCTTCAGGTGAATATGTGAAATGACTTTTATTTGTTTATCTTTATGATTTTGTTTACCTTTTCTCCCCATACGAAGTAGACATTGCAATGATATTAAAACCGAACAAAACAAGTCTTTCAGTAAATGACTGTACAAAAATTTAGCAAATTTACAAAATCGATTTATTTAATTTTGCTTAAGTTTTAAAACATTTAAGTTCATAAATCAAGTTGATGAAGTAAATTTGAAATAAAGGTAATTGATGGTTTGGAAATAAATAGAAACTGAACTATCAATTTACTCTTTAACTGTAAATTTATTTTTATTTAAATTATATAAACTAGATTGAGCTATCGATCTTTAATTTGATAAACACGTGGGAAATCGCATAGATTATCGATTATGTTTAAGTAGCTTCTGGGCTACAAATTAAAAAAAATGTTTGTTTTTGTAACATTTCGATTCAAAGTCTAATTGACGCCGGAATCAAATTTCCCTGATGAAAAAATTAGAAAATTTCAAAAAAAAAGATAAAATTCTTTACAAAATATTCCGAAGTAATTTTAGAAAGTTATTCAGCACAAAAGTAACGGTTTTGTTAAAGTTATGACTGGATAATTGAATATTCAAACAAATTTAAAAAGGAAATTTATGCTGATTTCAACGCTGATTATGTCGTTGAAACTTGATTTTCCAAAAATCCGGTTGACGAAAATCAGATTTTTAAAGTTTTGACAAAAAAGCAATCATTGTTTTTGCTACAAAACAAAACATTGTCCTCAGATTTGTGCAAACCACACCTATCTCAAGCAAACTTTATTACTTGCACAAAGGAGCCACCTCGGTAGCTTAGTTGATAGCGTACTAGGCTTTCACCCCGAGGACCCGGGTTCGAGTCCCGGCCATTGCTTGGCATGTTCATACGATATAAATCATTCCATCGTCTGCATTAGCCCAAGTGTGCACAATAGTCGGACGTTAAACACCAAAAAAAAAAAAAAAAATACTTGCACAAAGTAAAGATAAACTGCTAAAGAAAAATGATTCAATAGCTCATTCACCAATGAATACACTCAAAATTATACTACGGTTTTGTATAGAAAGGAATATAGCAAAGCGTTATTTATAAAGGTGAATAAAGACGACTATCAGAAGTTGACCAAAAGAGTTATCCCCCTTTACAAGGCTATCAATAAACCAGCATGTGGTGTTTGAATTACAATTTTTCGCTTTGTACAACGTAATGCTCATTATATTATTTAAATATTCGTGCAATAGAATTCTGCAAATTAAACTTACTCATAATGAAATAAAAATAATTGAAACAGACCTGAGTAAATATTGACAGAAAAAGAGTTGGCTATCAGCAGGTGGACAAAAAACAAAACAAAAATATTATCTTAAAATGGCTACAATTTTGAAAGTAATTTTCTGTTTGCAGAACTTGTATAAGCTATTTCTAAAATCACATTTTATACGCCACGTGTTAAGAAAATCGATTTAAAAGTAATCGTGGCTAACAGTTGTATCGCAGAAGTGATAGAAGCGAAATTCCAAAAGTATTTTTTAAATTTTACCCTCTTTTTGTAATTTTGGTTCCACCATCGTAATCAGCATTAACGTCTGCACATATTAGCGTTTTAAACGTTCACATTACATTAAAAATATGAAAATTAAATTTTACCAACAAGTCTCAAAGGATTTTAAAAATTTAAAATACTAATTTATGCAATTTTTAACGCTGACTACGATGATAAAATCGGATAAAAAAAAGGAATGATTTTTTAACGATTAGAAATGGCTGTCGTTTTAAAACTGTTGAACTAGTTTTAATTGGTTAACGATTTCGTCCAAGCTATTACTAAAATCGATTTGTGTGCCACGTTTGTATAAAATCGGACCACAATTGCGACGTGAGCCTGCTAAAGCGCGCGCTTCAAAACTGTTGAACTAGAGTTAATGGTTAACGATTTCGTCCAAGCTATTACTACAATCGATTTTTGTGCCACGTTTGTATAAAATCGGACCACAATAGCGACGTGAGCCTGCTAAAGCGCGCGCTTTAGAACTGCTGAACTAGTTTTAATGGTTAACGATTTCGTCCAAGCTATAACTACAATCGAATTTTGTGCCAAGTTTGTAAAAATCGGACCACAATTGCGACGTGAGCCTGCTAAAGCGCGCGCTTTAAAACTGTTGAACTAGTTTTAATGGTTAACGATTTCGTCCAAGCTATTACTACAATCGATTTTTGTGCCACGTTTGTAAAAAATCGGACCACAATTGCGACGTGAGCCTGTTAAAGCGCGCGCTTTAGAACTGTTGAACTAGTTTTAATGGTTAACGATTTCGTCCAAGCTAAAACTACAATCGAATTTTATGCCACGTTTGTAAAAAATCGGACCACAATTGCGACGTGAGCCTGCTAAAGTGCGCGCTTTAGAACTGTTGAACTAGTTTTAATGGTTAACGATTTCGTCCAAGCTATTACTACAATCGATTTTTGTGCCACGTTTGTAAAAAATCGGACCACAATTGCGACGTGAGCCTGCTAAAGTGCGCGCTTTAGAACTGTTGAACTAGTTTTAATGGTTAACGATT
>JAJIZJ010000182.1:7500-20000 GCA_022606455.1 Callitettix versicolor | reverse complement strand
GTTACATAAACAAGCATTCTTATATTGCACAGTTTTAAATTGTTACATAAACAAGAATTCTTATATTACACAATTTTAAATTGTTAAATAAACAAACATTCTTATATTACACAATTTTAAATTGTTACATGAACAAGCATTCTTATATTACACAGTTTTAAATTGTTACATAAACAAGCATTCTTATTTTACACAATTTTAAATTGTTACATAAACAAGTATTCTTATATTACACAATTTTAAATTGTTACATAAACAAGCATTCTGATATTACACAATTTAAAATGTTACATAAACAAGCATTCTTATATTACAAAATTTTAAATTGTTACATAAACAAGCATTCTTATATTACACAATTTTAAATTGTTACATAAACAGGTATTCTTATATTACACAATTTTAAAATTTTACATAAACATGCATTCCTATATTACACAATTTTAAAATGTTACCTAAACGAGCATTCTTAATATTACACAAATTTAAAATGTTACATGAAAAAGCATTCTTATATTACACAACTTTAAAATGTTACCTAAACGAACATTCTTATTATTACACAACTTCAAAATGTTACCCAAACAAGCACTCTTATTATTACAGAAATTTAAATGTAACATAAACAAGCATTCTTATTATTACACAATTTTAATTTGTTACATAAACAAGCATTTTTACATTACACAATTTTAATAAAATATAACTTCTGATTGTGGTAAGATTCATGCCTTTTTTTGATTTTAGACTTTTAAAACTCAGATTTTTAATATCGCAATCACAAGTTTTGAAGATATCTAGTACAACTTTGAAAATTGCATGGGTTAGTACGTTACATGTAGGCACACAGGGTACAAAACATCCTCTACTGGTACATCGAAGTTACATAACAGAGGATTATGCAACTTATTGTTGTAAGACATGCAAGGGCTTTCAACATAGGAAGATACAATTAGCTCACCTTCATAATGAGTTGAACACAGACAGCCATTAACTGACTTAAAACTAACAATGGCAGTTAAATTGTATCCAAGAGTATTGTAATTTGTAAATTATTGGTTTTACAAATGTTTTCTTTCTGTTTAGCATAACAATTATTCACACATCAAGGAGTAGAGGAAGGCAGAAAAGAAAAAGAAACGTACAGTATTTCCTCTAGTAATTGTTAGACTGCTCCTTTATCCTATAAAGCCCCCCGTCCTTCTAATAAGAGCCTTTCCTTTCTCTTTCCATCGTTCCTTCTACCAACATGACGCTCTTGGGTTGGGTAGATGGGTATTGGGTTATTGAGAGCAATGAGGTAACAGATATGTAGGCTATGCCAGATGGTACTGCAGCCAGCTTTGTTGGACCAGAACCTGCTTACAGGATCACTCACCACGGGAAGGACTACAGTCAGGGAAGAACACACTAACCTATAGTATCAATTGTCCAGTCAACGCTTTAGAAATGCCTTTTTTTAACCAGGTCCTGCAGTGAAGGGAATTTAGCAAGTATACTAGACAGGAAGTTGCAATGATTACGAGACATTGTCAGTTCAGGAATCACCTGTTTAAGATTAAGGTGATAACACAGTTTTAATCTAGTTGTCGGCCATATTGAAACCATTCCTTATAAAATTAATATTATTATTAACAATATGGATTACTCCGCTATTTGTTAATATAAAATTATTGTGTTATTTATTTTTAAAGGTCTTGTATAAGTGAATGTGGTCGCTTTTTACATTCTTTTATTTTGTACTTTTCGCTCCTATGTCTTTAAATGCAGGAAAAATATACCAGGTTGGCCGCACTTTTCCGGTTCGGAATGATGAAACTAATTCTTGTTTAGAGTTGGCCGTATCCCTCCTATTTCCTCCCCAGCAAGTTGTGTCTTGTGTAGCTGGTCCGGATGTTGGTAGGCTGTGTGTAGTTGTTCTGTAGTGGATGGTCCTGTTCGTTGTTATGTCGACCTGTATTTATTCTCAAAATTTGGCACCATATTTCTCAGAATTCCATTGTTAAAAACTAGATAAATAACGCACCAATCAGAATGAAGTTTTTGTTTACGGATGATGCGAGGTGATGCGCCGGCAGTAATGCCTGGGCAGAAATGTATCGATGAAGCGTATTATAGACCCGAGATACGTGAGCACTGCGAATCAATCGGAAGTAAGTATTGGGTGACGGCAATGAATTAGGTTTCACAGGCTTAGGCTGGTTCCAAGCCGGAAGGAGGTACGGGGATTTTCAGCGTGGTTGTGTAGGTGTCAGTAAGTGGATCTAAGTTGTGTAACTCAGCTCCCATGTTGTTTAGGTGATGAGCGGACACACATAAAGCGGACCATATTCTTACATACAAGATCTTTAAAAACATACATAAAACATAACTTTATCTTAATAAATAACGGAGTGATCCTTAGCGTTAATTAACTTTAGTCAAGAAGAATGAGGTCCGTATAGCTGTCGCTTCTGTGAGCAGTACTTCTGGACTTTTACACAATATTATTGAGTATTTCAGTGTTTGAAAATTCGCAATACCGAGACAGCTGTTTTCCACGATTGCTATCACAGTGTAAACTAACATTTTACTGTCTGATACATATTTAAATATTTACCGACAGAGTGCATTGTGCTCGTTATCAGTGACGTAGTTTGCAATTCATGGGTCGTTTTTATGACTAGTGCATTAAAAAAATCTTTATCACGCATGAACACAATATAAACTGTATGTTTATTGTGTAGACACAATTGTACTGTTTGTAGTAATAAATTACTTAAAAGTTCAAATATTTGCCGAAAGAGCGCATTGTGTTCGCTATCAATGCTGTAACGTAGGCTTACACAGCACAATGAGTTATGATTAAAACCGATTCACAAACCCAAGAATAGAACTGATGAAGCGTGAAGTGACGGAACGAACGTCTTGGAGGTCACTCACTGCGTGGATGATGGCATCCAGCCTGATTCAACATTCAGAGAATTTTAGAATGTCTACCTTAGGAGTGGTTTACACTACCTGTGACTGGTTGTAACAGATAGGCAATGGAGGCAGCCTATTGTCTTTCAAATGCGTAGGTTATATATCACACAAACACAATCGAAAATTAAGACTAAATAGTAGCAATATCGATATTACTGTTAGTCGATCATTTACCATCATTTGTGTAAACAGAACAATAAACGTCGTATTGAGATTATTTTGAAGCGCTGAAATCTAAAAACTAGAATAACGTAAAACAATAAGATGACCCTGTTAGGAGTCTACGGGTTCCTTCTCTCTCTCTCTCTCTCTAATAATTTATCTATATATGGTTCATTATAAAACGATTACCTTTAATCATTTGATATGTTCTACCTTACAAATATTGTGGGTGGCAACCTTCAAGAATGAACACTACTGTCTTGTGTGAAATGAAACGTTCCCCAAAATATATATTAATCCTTTTAAACCAAAATAATAAAAGGGGAAGAAGTGTACGCTAAATAATCGTCTACTTACTTTTATCGCCGATTTGCCACTTCTCGGCACCGCCCAGTTGGAACAGAAAAGCCACACAGTCTTCACAGAAAAGTCACCCGGAGTAAACTGACTTTCCGGCCCCGCCGGAATCGACTGTCCACGCCCTACCTCTTCCCCATGCTTTTGTTTCAACTGCTGTTCTACATACCGTGTTGCTTATTGCAACAGGCAGTACATCAGCAGTTTCGTAATTTCGCCTATGTTTCTTTTTGTCAAGTGTTCATTCTTTGGCTGTGACCTCATTATCATATTCAAAACCAGCAACCAAAAACTAATATTTTTTCTAAATCCTAACAATACCGGTTCTTTGTAGGACGTTGTCCTCAACGTCGAAACCAGGTCTTCTATAATTAGTTTGGGTTTACGTTTGTGGATAGTCTGTGCGGGGTAGGGAAAGTGCAAGGGTTTGTTTTATTACATATATCCTAATAGCTAAGTATAATATTACTAATGTTAACCCTGAAATCCATGTGATAAGGAGTATTGGTAGGAGGGAAGTGCAGTCCATCACGTCTAACCATGTTTTCGGTAGTTCGACTGCGTTTAAGGCATCCCCTTCTATGTGGTTATGGATAAACATAGCTGGGGTAGTTAAAGTCCAGTTCTTATCCAGGATGTGTGCTACTTTGAGGAACTTAGGATGGTCTTGTGATACAAATGGTTTGATTACTAGGGATGTCAGTGTGGTCCAGGAAATGGGAACAATGTGGTTTATGTTGAGGTCTAAGGATGTTCTACTGTCACATGGGAACTGTTTCTCTATCAAGATAGTATCACCTTCTTGTAAAGAACAATGACAAGGAATTTTTACTTCAATTGTTCCTGGGACATCATGCTGTGGAATAGGAGTGGGTTTCTTGTCGTTGCAGACTATGTGGGTGTTGGGTGTAGGATTTGTGATGGCAAAAGATCCCCAGTTATCTCCGTGATTATGGGGTTCTTGCCACTGGGAGTGCAGTGAAAAGTGCATTGTTGTGCTATTGCATGCAGATCTCCCCCTCTCATTAATTGTACCGCGCACCCTTCAGATATCGACCCCGATATCCTGTGTCGAGGTAAGAAACATAGTCCCGTGCTTCCAGGTTGACAATCATCCAGTTGCTTTCCAGATATCGTTCTGACACTTGTCCCATCCGTGGCAACGATTGTCGGGGTGTGCGAGAGTATGCAGGTGTGGTTCTCCCAACGTAAGGGTACGGGAAGGTAATGAAAGAGCTGCCATGTCGTGGATCGATGCTGAATCGGCACTTTTACTGTTGTCAGGATGGAGTGGGGTGTAATGATGCACGACGAAATGGGTAGGTGATAGTAAAGGTGTATGTTGTCCTTAGGAATGGCTAAGGACATATGATCTCGGATCAGGCGGAGTTCCAGGTGTTTTAAGTCTGCAAGCAACAAATTTACAGGTACTGAGGTGGGTGTAATCACATGGTTTCTACAATTTGTTCTTATAGTATCTATCATATAAATTAAGGTATTATAATATATTTGCTTTTCTTGGCGCAACACATAATGAACTAAAGTCTTATATACACTAACTGTAGAAACGTGCGTAGCTTCCTCAAGGGTTTTTGAAATGTTGTCAAAGTATCGTGTACGTCCTGCAGCACTCTTGACACGTTTGCAGTGTATCCCTTGAGTGATGTCGTCGTGGTTACTAAATCCTGATGGTCATCCCTGATAACTGCCTGGACCATGTTGATGTGTTTGTTGACGGCCTCTTCATTTGTAGTCAGGACGTGTAGCTCGTTGTCAGTTGCTGTGCCACAACACCAATGGAAAATATCGCCGATGCTGTCAATAGCCCGTGTTGCCCTTCGTTGTCCTGTAGTGGTCCAGTTGAATCCAGTCGCCACTTTATGTTGTACGTTATCCGTGCTGTCCATAAGGCCCTGTAGTGCCTGTACCGCTTGGCATACCGGCGTCTCATCTGGTGCTAAACAGGTAGTATCTCGATGTGGAATGTCAGTGAAGTCTGCAAAAGAATCAAGAGGGAAGGTATAGGTGAAAGGATAAGATGCCTCATAGGTGTAATGTGTTGGAAGAGGATGAAAGTAGGCGCCATTAGTTATTTTGACAGGAGAATCGGTTTGGACCTTGAGTATGGTAAGGTTAAACGTAATAAAGAAAATATAGATTCGTAATTCTGTTGTTGCCATATTTTCTGTCTGCAGTACAGATTGTCGGAGTCGATGAATCAGGTGCGCTCCGACCGTATTTGTTGTACTTCTACCTCGTTTGCCTGGAACTAAGTAGACAATCTTTGCGTAAACTCCTTTTTTTTTTTTTTTTTTTTTTAAAAAAAAAACTAACTATACAAAGGGAAAAAGTAAGATCTTTAAAATAATAATAATAATACAATTTGAAAAGAAAATTTTGCAACCCCAAAACTAGTGTTCATTTCATGTGTTGTCACCATGAATCTATCCTACTGTAAATCTATCCTGTTTTGTTGTAACTCTTTAATCTGCTAACATGTACTATATCCTCTCGTAGCCTACCATATCTATAAACCTCTATGGCATAGTTTAATGGTGTGATCTTACGTAGTATCTTATACGGACCCTTGTAATGTGTTGCTAGTTTGTTCGGCTTCGTGCTATTTGATAGCAAAACCAAGTCTCCAACACAGTATTCTTCTACTCTGCGCGTTTTGTTGTAACGTTCGCATTGTGACCTTTGAGTTCGTTCCATTATCCGTGGTATGTCTTCACGTACTTTGTGAACAATCCTTAAAGCCGCTAGAACATCGTGCTCTGGTATAGTTGGAAGTAAAGCCAAATCGATAGGCTGGTTCGCCTCAAACCCATGCAATAAGTAAAAAGGTGAATGTCCTGTAGAAGCGTGTTTCCCTGAGTTGTATGCAAATGTCACTAATTTTACATATTTATGCCAATCAGTTTGATTGTCATTGACATAACATCGTAACATGTCAACAAGTGTAGAATTATATCTTTCAGTAACACCTTGACTTTGTGGTCTATAAGCTGTCGAGATCTGCTGAGTTATCCCTAAAGCCTTATATAATTGTTTTAATGAATCAGCAACAAAGTGCTTTCCGCGGTCCGTCTGTATTTCCGCCGGCATTCCGTAATGAGGAATTATGTCTCCAAGCAAAAATTTCGCTGTGGTCTGCGCATCTGCCTTTTCTGTTGCCTTAACTACCGCGTATCTGGTTGTGTTGTCCACTGCTACCAAAATGTATATTTTCTTGTTAGACTTCGGCAATGGTCCCATATAATCCAACGTGAGCTTCGTAAAAGGTTTTGTGTGCGGAATGATTGGTTGCAATAGTCCCGATGGTTTTATTCGTGAAGTTTTCATAACTTGACATTTATGACATACTTTCACATATTGTATGATATCTTTGGTCATGGAAGGCCAATGGTATCTTTGCCGTATTTTCGATAATGTCTTAGCTATACCCGCATGTCCTCCTGTAGTAAGCGAATTGTGATATGCCTGCAGAATGTCCTTGACTATTAACCTTGGTACAGCTAGTAACAGCTTACACTCTCCGTGTGTAAAATGTTTGTAGTGCAAAACTCCATCAAGCAACGTATACAACCTTGATGCTCGAGAATGTGTCTTGTCAGCCTGTTGTGGATCAAGTATTGCCTGTCTTATGTGAAATAAAAATTCGTCCTCTAGCTGTAATTGTTCTATATTTAAAGTTTTGATATTATTTATCTGAAATTCGTCCTGTAAGTCTGGTATGTCGATATTCTTTTCTTCCGGATGTCTACTTAAACTGTCCGGTACCCGCATTTGTGTTCCCGGTTTGTGCTTAATATCAAAGTCATAGTCTATAAGTTTCAAAGCTAGTCTGTTTAATCGTGAGCTTAATGTTTTTATGTTCTTATGAAATTGTAAACTGGCATGGTCATTGAATATTGTAAATCTTCGCCCATATAGAAATGGTCGGAAATGTGTAACTGTATAGACGATGCTTAACAATTCGATCTCAGATACGCTCCACCTCCCTTCTGTGTCTTTTAGTCGTCTGCTGACGTATGCAATTGGCCGAAGTGTTCCATCCTCTTGGTACTGTGATAATACGCCCCCTATTCCGTGCCTACTCGCGTCGCATGAAACGACTGTATCCTTATCTTCACAAAAATTCGCTAGCACAGGTGGTGTTGTTAATGCATCTTTTAATTTTGAAATGCTGTCTGTTCTTCGTCTGTCCACCTTAATTTTCTATCACCCGTGTTCTCTTTTTTGTTAAATCTGTAAGTGGTTTGGCTATATCACTGAATTTGTATATAAATTTTCTATAGTAAGAAGCTGCCCCCAAAAAACTTCGTACGTCTGTCGTGGTCGTAGGCGTAGGAAAATCCCTAATTGCATGTAAATTCTTTTCTAAAGGTTTCACACCTTCAGCGGAAATGTTGTGTCCCAACACATCTATTCTCTTGTAAAAAAGATGGCATTTCGAAGTTTTTAGTTTCAAATTCGCTGAATCTAATCTTCGAAAAACATTTTCCAGTGATTTGAGTTGCTCGTCAAACGTCGAGCCATACGAGACCAAATCGTCTACATATATTATCATTCCGTGGTAAAGTAAACCAGCAAATAACCTGTTCATGCTCCTTTGAAAAGAATTTGACGAGTTACGCATCCCCATAGGAAGTCGAGTGTACTGATATAAGCCCCTGTGTGTAACGAATGCTGTGTATTGTCTGTCCTCTTTAGCTATAGGCTGTTGAAAGAATGCTTGATTGATATCTAATGATGAAAAATACTTAGCTGTTCCTAAAGTGTCGAAAATTGTATCTGCTCTGGGCAAAGGAAATCTGTCGGGTTCCATGTTCTCATTTAGCTTGCGATAGTCCACCACCATTCGCCACTGGTTCCCAGGTTTCTTCACAAGGAACGCAGGTGCTGCAAATGAACTTTGCGAATCTTCTATTACTTTTGCCTTTTTCAGTTCTTCCACTTGTCTATCCAATTCCGTCCGTTCTGCTAAGCTCAAACGATAAGGTGGCACAGCCAATGGTGTATCATTTTTCATTACTATTTTGTATGGTGGCATTTTTGCCTCCGTCAGATCCTCCGGTCCCCGTGCGAAAATATGAATATATTTGTCGATCAAGCTCCTAGCTGCTGCATAGTTCCCCTCAGTCAAATCTGGATTAATATCTATGGGTGTCCCGCCGAGATCCTGTAATGGTCGATTTTGTGCGTTAATAGTGAAAAGTGGTGTCTGTGTGGTTTCCGATACCCGTAGAATATTGCCTGTGTCAGGTGTCTGTTGATGGTGTGGCCTGTCGAATGTAAACTGCCCTAAATGCGTTCTACCTAAAATCCGGCACGATAGTGAGGTCGGATTCTTGATCTGTAGTTTGATGGGTGTGCGTTGTGAGACTGCGCAAACATGTACACCCCGTTGAGCCATCATCCCTTCTACTGGTTCAAAGCTATAAGATATCCCGTTGGAGATGTTTGTGCCCATGGTTGGTTCTATATAGTGTGTAGTATGTGGCCGTAATATTATGTCTTCGGGTAAAAATATACTATGTGCTGATGTGTGATGAAAGTGGGTCAAGTCTTGTTTATACAAACCACCCCCCTGTAATTGAAACGAGTTGTCACCAATTTGAATAGTACCCGTTGTATAATTGATTAGGGCATTGTTCTTTGTCAAAAAATCATTTCCTAGTAAAATATTGCAGGCCAAATCCTGAACTACATACACTGGTTGTGTGTATGGCACACCCTGTATTCGCAGAAACGCTAGAGCTCTGCCCACAACCGTCATCGGAGTCGTGTTGGCCGAAGTCAAAACTATGTTGTTAGCCGCTAATGGTGTAGTGAATGCTTTTAATTTGTCATTTATGCAAGAAACATTGCATCCTGTGTCTAATAGCATGTGCGTATAAATATTGCCGAGACAACCTGTCACATGTAGTGCTAGCCCTTCATTGTTTTGTGTTAAATTCGTGTTTAGAAGAACATGAGTGTCCTCTTGGTTTTTGTCATGGGAAGTGTACTCGTTACTGTGCGGTAGTGTAGAATGCGTATCGCCTGGCTTGCTTATTGTGCTTAGTATGGAATTCCGTGCAAGGTCGACGACGTCTGTATGTGTGTTATCATGTTGTTGACCCGAGTGCATCTGTCCTTTAATAAAGTCAATGTGTACCCTCTGTTCATAATGTTGTATAGCCCGCCATCGTATATTGGGGATCCCTTCATTTGTCCGTGTGTGAAATATTTGATACTTCCGAGGTTTTTGCGGCTCACTGGAATACGTCTGTCGTATCCCTGGCCTCATTAGTTTTTTTGATACCTATTCCGGCATTCTTTTGAAATATGACCCTTTTTATTACACACCCAACACGTAGTTTGCGAGGAATGGTCACCATTACGCCGTGGGTTATCTGACTTACTATATTTATTCTCATGTCCGTTGTAACTGTGGCCGTGGTCCTTATTTTTAGACATTTTGAAATTGTCTAACATATTCATTACTCTAGTTATTTTCTCGTCTATCTCCATGACGCGCTGGTCCTGTACAGTCTTAGATGAATGGCAACCTAAACGTTCCCGCATCAAGAAGTTTGCCCTGTCGTAAGCCTTTATATTGGCATCTAATTTACCGAAAGTTGTGTTATCGAGCATGGCTATTTGTTGCAATATAGCCGGGTTTAAACCTTTCAATATGTACGCACAGATTTTCTGTTCCGACATGTCATTGTCCAAGCGTGCGCACAAAAGCTCTATGTCCGTCAATATTGAATTACCGACTCTTCTGGTAACTGCACCCGATTATTCAACCTCATCAACAATATTTCCTTTTCTTCCGTAGGAGCAAATACAGTGGTAAACGTTTCCCTTATACCGGCCCAAGTCATGCTTTTGTTCTTTCGTTCAAAATTCTCAAAGTAAGTCAAAGCCACGCCGTCAAGGTACATGGGAAAGTACACAACTTTTCTTGTGTCGTCCCAACCATTCGCTAAGGCTGCCCGCTCAAATCGCGTAATATGACTTAAAATATCCTCCCCCGGAGTTCCACGAAATCTGCCCGGATCAAAAAATGGTATGCGTTCGGTCATTATAGAATTATGTGGTGATATGTTTACTGTATTATGGATTTTAACGCCAGTGTCTGTTTCCGAGCCAGAAGCAAACTCAACAGTGTCGTATATGTTCGGTTCCTGAAATGTAACGTGCTTTTTACTATCGTCTTTGTGTACTAACCAGTTGTCATACAATTTAGAAGCTTCATCCAAACTCATACCCGAATCCAAATTTAGCCTGAGTAACCGCAAATTGGACCGCAAAACTCAAGATCCGCCTGTTCTGGAATTGGTAAGCCTAGTTCTTGAAAAACCCTAGTCGCTTTGTCTTTAGTCAAAGATTTTATGTCCGATAACGATAACTTCATGAAAAATGCTAAATAATATAATCGATTAGCGAAAGTCGTAAACCCTGGATGTCGGCACAAATACCTGTAATTGTGAAACAGTACACAAGTGTTGTGTCAGCAAGTCCTAGAAAAAAAATGTGTCGCTATGACGTAAACGAAATGTGCAATGTGACGAGTCCGCAAATTCCAATGATGTATTGCAACTATGATGTGTCGACAATATACACGAAAAGAGGCGTACGATTCAATAACCCTCTATGTACAAATATGACTACTCAATTCACCAAATTTGAAACACAGATATTGTTATCAAATATTATAGGCCCAAACCGCGAAGACTATCTGCTCGTGGTAAAAAAAAAAACAAGCAAAAAAAACAAATATATGACACGTAAGTGCCGCGTATCGAAAGTTAAACTCAAAATGTATTACGTCCGCAATTAATGATGATGCCTATCACAGTCAAAACCTAACGTAAATACCACTATATAACCCTGAAAACAATTATTCAACACAACACTGGAACCATTTAAAAGAATTTCTAAATCAAAGAATTTCTAGTAAAAACTAGAACCCGGCCGATGCACCATTTGTTAGGATTACGGGTTCCTTCGAATAATTTTCTATCGGTGGTTCATTATAAAAATTACCTTTAATCATTTGATATGTTCTACCTTACAAATATTGTGGGTGGCAACCCCAAGAATGAACACTACTGTCTTGTGTGAAATGAAACGTTCCCCAAAATATATATTAATCCTTTTAAACCAAAATAATAAAAGGGGGAAGAAGTGTACGCTAAATAATCGTCTACTTACTTTTATCGCCGATTTGCCACTTCTCGGCACCGCCCAGTTGGAACAGAAAAGCCACACAGTCTTCACAGAAAAGTCACCCGGAGTAAAACTGACTTTCCGGCCCCGCCGGAATCGACTGTCCACGCCCTACCTCTTCCCCATGCTTTTGTTTCAACTGCTGTTCTACATACCGTGTTGCTTATTGCAACAGGCAGTACATCAGCAGTTTCGTAATTTCGCCTATGTTTCTTTTTGTCAAGTGTTCATTCTTTGGCTGTGACCTCATTATCATATTCAAAACCAGCAACCAAAAACTAATATTTTTCTAAATCCTAACAGTACTATTATATATTTTTTAACTGTAGTTGAACACTTTGCCGTAAGATACCACCAGCAGCGATCGCTCACAAAGCTTTCTTTCATAAGAGAGGAATATCATTCTAGTACGTTTATATTCAATTAAAAATATATATATATATATATATATATATATATATATATATATATATACATATAGGTATATACACATGATTATATCGATATAATTATATCAAATTTTAATGGATTCTGACAAATATTTAAAACGCTAGAATGCTAAAACACGCGCGCCCTACCACCCCACCCACACACACACACACACACACACACACACACACACACACACACGCACGCACGCACGCACGCACGCACACACAAAGTTGTTTGCACTACACAGAAAGCAAACTTTCATCTAGTTTTATATATATATATATATATATATATATATATATATATATATATATATATATATATATAAGCAAAATTTTCGCAAATTATCAACGAATATATAC
>JAJIZJ010000260.1:0-24027 GCA_022606455.1 Callitettix versicolor | reverse complement strand
CTTCTTAACAATGATGTTTCACTGAAACTAGTCGGACAGAATAGGTGGACAACTATAACATTGGTAGCAAGATATAGCGTACTAACAATTACGCTATTTGTTAAAGCAATAATATATTTAACTATATAAAATAATTGCCCTGTATTTAAAATTATATACTCAAGTAAATGTACATGTATACTTAAAAATTATATGCTCTAAATAACAAAAAAGATTATATAATATTTTCAAATAATTTATACCACATAAAAATATAAGCAATAAAGGTTTAAAATTATTAAAATTTTTAATTATATATGTGAATGACACAATAATTAAATCTGAGGGTAAAATATAGGTTATAAATTAGTAGAAATTTATAAACAGTAAAAATTAGGTTATAAATTACTATAGTTAAATTCAATTCATCCAGAACTCTAAATTAAACAGAGTAAATTGTAAAAAATAATATATAATCTCTAAGGGTAGACTATCAACTCGGGGATGAAGACAAAGTGTTTGGGGTTTAGTGTAATTGCGGTGGGAAATTTACTGCTGTGACGTCACCTTTGTAAGTAGTCACAGCCTTGCCTAACCTCTTCTGAACTGCTTCACACGGTACATTTGTTTAACCAAAGAAAATTACAAGACTGCGTGAATTTACCCGAAATAATAACAGTAAACTTGCTGTCGGCTCGTTTTAATTCAGTTCTTTAATAGTTGTGAAATTTAAATTTAAAACAAACTTTACCTAAAAACGTACACTGTAGAACTCGGGGAGTTACCGACAGAATTAAAGCATTTGTTAACGATATTTACTTGAATTTAGCTTAGATATTTACTGTATTTATAGTAAAAAATCAGTTGTTTTATATTAATTTGTAACGATCAGCTGATTTCATTGAACAGCTGATAGGCTATAATAAGTTTCAGGTTATGTTGTTAAAAACTAGCGATATTAACAACAATTATTATAAAGGTTTATATTAATTCCGATTTTATTATAAACGGTTACAACGTGCACGTATTTTTCAACTAAAAAAAATACCGAAACCAAAGCAACACAACATTTTCATATAATACGCGTGTACCGTTATCGTAAAGGAGGAAGAAAAAGAAAGAAACAAAAATAGAGAGACGGAATTGGTTTTCTTGTTCGTTTCCACATTTCCGTTACATTTTCCGTTCGGCAGAATTTTTTCTATTCACTTCTCTCGCCAAAGTGAATTAACAGCATCGCTCCAAAAGCTGGTATTAAATTCAGTTCACTTATCACTAATCCATTAGCAGTGTTTATGGTGCTTAAAATACGAAAATATATAATCACTTTTATATCAGTTTATATATTAAGGATATATTTAAGACCATAGTAGCAATAATACTAATTCTGATTAATTACCGTATAAATTTGAATAATAGTACAAAAAAATATTTTTAAAATCAATTATTTACCTATAAAATAAGTTATGTAATATTTTTGCGTAATTCTGTATATATATATATTCTGTAATATATATATTGCAAACTTTGATTTAAGAAATTATTAAAGTAAAATTATTATTTAAATCATAATTTAATACCCTGTTGTATCACGCAAAGCTTCTCCGACTCATGTCTTTGTTCCTTCTGATCCTCCACACCTCCCTCATCCTGTCCCCATGATCCTCTTCCCTGCTCCTCCGTCCATTTTACCCCTGCTCTCTTTGGATATATATATATATATTATATATATATATATATATATATTCTGTAATATATATATTGCAAACTTTGATTTAAGAAATTCACAAAAGTAAAATAAAAATATTTAAATCATAATTTAATAATAATGTAATATTATGTTATATCATTTTAAAATTGCAATCTTTTTCTTAAAAAACACTCCCTTTAATACATTAAATTCATAATATTCCAAGACTAGCACTGTATCTTCATCTTTTTTATTAATATTTTATAATATTTTATTTTATTCATATTTTTATTAATATTTTTTCTAGTAATTTCTTTAAAGTAATTTACGTAATATCTTTTTGACCTATTTTAATATTTAATAACCCGTCATACTTTAAATCTTCTACTTGATTAATCTGTGCTTATATTTTATTTTATTTATTTATGCAAGTTAGACTAATGAGTTTGAGGGAGTAGCGTTAACGATAAGGGAGTAGCGTTAACGAACTCCCTCAATTCTTAAAGCAGCGGAAGTAACTGCTTCTAGAACTACGAATCTTGAAGTGCGCAGTTCAGAGACGCAGCAGTTCAGGTGATTTAGATACATCGACCAGAGATGTGGTCGATTTATTTATTTTTATAAGCCCTTGCTTATTTTAGTTTATGACGTATTGATTAACACCCTTAATTAACTATCATATAGTAACTGAGGACGAGGAATCGAACGCTATTGGAAAGGGTAAATCTTACGGCATTAACTTCGATTTTGAAGATCATTTCAAAAACGCAGCAGAAGTACCAGGTGTTTTATGCATTTCGAACATCTTTTTATAATTTATACAGGTACTGGTTGGGAAAAGGTTCTTTTTTAATCTTTATATATTTTTTTTTTTATCCTTTATTTGTTTCACCCAAATTTGGGGTACACTAAATCAATCACTTTTTAATGTTTTGTGCCTTCCTCGTAGCCCAGTATTGCTTCATTCGTTGTGATCTTGCTTTTCTTTCTTTGTCAGAGATTTGGATCGTTCGCTTGGATTTGACTTTGCCTTGGAACCGTTGCTTCTTGTCCTTGGTTATTGTTTTGGCTGTTCTGTCCATGAGCATAGTGTTAGTGATTTGTAGTTCTGTTATGCCTTCCTCTGTTTCTCTAAACCAAATTGGTTTGGCTCTTCTATTGCGAAAGTATTCAAATATTTTTTTGGTTAGTCTATTTTTGTCCATTCGGAGGATGTGCCTATAAAAATCAATTCTTCTTTTTCTTATTGCGTCTGATAGTGTTTCAGTTTTTTGGTAAAGAGTTTCATTACTGATGTGGAGTAATTGGTTGTTACGAAATTTGGGGCCTAAGATTTTTCGTAATATCTTTCTTACTTTGATCTCCAGCCTTTCAATTGGGCCCAGGGTTGTGAGAGATAATGTTTCAGCTGCATATAAGGCTTCTGGTTTAATTACCGTATGATAATGCCTTATCTTTGTATTCCAGGAGAGGGACTTCTTGTTGTATGTGTCCTTGGTAAGTAGTAAGGCTAATTCAACTTTATTTCTCCTAGATTCCATAGCTTTTTTCTCTAGGACGTTCCAGCTGATCCATTCCCCAAGATATTTTAATTCTTTGACTATCTCAATGTATTGTTCTCATTTTTTTTATATTATAAATATATACTAAGTCCTTAAAAGTACTATTGATTTCGATAGTTATTCATGTATCAGACTGTGTGTAATAGCATTTACCTTAAAATTAATATAATTCACCAATTTGATTTGTAAGTAAAGTTTTCCATTATCTAGAACTACCTTAACTTTTTAAAAACATTTCTTTAAATATAATTTTCACAAAAATATTTCATTTGTTGCTTATTTCTTTGGGATTTACTTATTCTGAGAAATGATTCCTAATACAGAATGCGAAAATATAACGTATTAATCACTAAATTTCACGTACTTTTAAAAATCCTCTGAAGAGCTATTAAAATTTTTTTCTCAAAATCGGTTCATGAGATTTTTTCCAAAATTTAGTCCTATATTACGATTTAGCTTATTGTAAGAAATTAAGAAAGATAGAAGATCGGAAGTGTACAGGTATACCCAAAAATAAACACTAATCCATGTCAATTACTCTTCGTTTATTGGTGCACAGTGAAATTGTTCAATTGTATACACTGATTTGAACCAAGTATCCTAATGTTCGTTCAAAATATGAGCAATATTTGACAAACTGACTTTGCAAAAAAAACTTATTTCATTTTTTTGACGATATATTACAAACATTTTGTAAAAAAACCTATTTATTTATTGAAAATAATGGATTATTTTATAAAAAAATATAAACAACTAATAAAAATTTATTTAAGTTACATTTACTTAGTAATATGTGCCGCTAATAGCACCGGCAAAGTACTAAAATATGACTGACTCCAACTCTTTCATCAGTTGGGATAACTTTACGATAATTTGTTTAAGGTATAGTTTTGAACATAAAGTAAAGTTTTAGAAAAAAGTTTCTTTGGGTTAACTAAAAATCGATACCAAACTAAACGTGTACACGAACTAAGAAACTCACAAAGTGTAAAGTTGGAAAATTCACTTTGAAGTTGCAGTTAATTTAAAGCTATTACAGAACGTTTAAATATTACACGAGGTGTCTTAGTTTAATGTGTGAACGGTGATATACGAATTTAAAATGTTGAAGATTGTTTTAATTATTTAGATTTACGATAGTTGATTTGTTATTTTACACTTTAGATATAAAAAAAAGATAATTTACATGAAAATTCCATTAAAGTCTGCTATTTCTGCGTAAGGACAAACACAACACTTAACTTCACAAATAATTATGGTTAGATGTTAGATTTTTAAATAAGGTAAATAAAAAATGATCAAATATTTAAGCCTGTGTAGGGAATTACTTATAACAAAATCTATTAACACGATCATAACTAAAGTAGAAATTAATATATATAAACTAACTTTTCTTTAAACGCTAAAAACCATAAAAGTAGAAGACTGTGCAAATGAATACAAAATCCATCTAGTGTTTTAGTCATTATTTTAGTTTCTAATAATAGTTGAGTATTATCAACATGACTTAATTTGCACTTTGGTTAGTAACAGAACTGTTTATTTGCGTTCAATGTATAGACTAAAACGTTGTTGAAAATATTGCACTCTAAATCTTCCGAGCTGCGTGCTGGGAAGCATTTATACAGAAAGGAAGTGCGAGCCGAGGATCTAAAGAATGTGAGGCAATATTGCCCATACGGTCATCACACATGAATTATAGCGCAATTTCCCAAAAGGTCATTTCCCAATATGTAATATTCCTGCATGATTAAACTTACTCTAATGCATTTACCGATAAATAAAGTATTATTTAATTTAATTACGACTGTAATTTAGGACAATTTAAAAATAATATACACTGATACAAACATTTTTGTAATGGTTTAGGTTTAAACTTTTATACGATAATGTACACATTTATTATAATTATATTGTGTTCAGTATAATGATCTGTCTTCCCTAGCTTCGTCAATTCTACTTTTGTTGAATACTCCATCTTCAAAAGTATACTCCATACTGGAGAACCTCCATACTCAAGTATAGATATAATTTGAGTATAGATATAGTTTTTGACAATGGAGGTTCTCCGAAACACGTCAACGAAAGTAGAATTGACGAAGCTAGAGAAGGCAGATCATTATACTCAACATAGTGATAATAATCCTAGCAGAAAAGAAGAAGAATATAAAAAGAATGTATAATTATATTATATAAACTATTTATGCTGAACATTAATAGTAGTTTGTGAAATTCCATTTTTACTAATGAAACTGAAATGTTTAGTATATTGTTTTTTCTGGTTAACGTTAATACTTTATGCCAGACGGACTAATGAGGGATCAATGTTAACGGTAAGGAAAAACAACGTGAGCAACTGCGGCTCGAACTAAGAACCTTTAGGTGCGCAGTTCAGTGACGCAGTAGACTGGCCGTTGTTTTAGCCACTTCGACCACCGAGCCTCATATATATTTTAGTATAGTAATTGTATATTTACTGTATTTATAGTAAGAGATCAGTTGTTTAATATTAATTTGTAACGATCAGCTGATTTCATTGAACAGCTGATAGGCTATAATAAGTTTCAGGTTATGTTGTTAAAAACTAGCGATATTAACAACAATTATTATAAACGTTTACATTAATACCTAATGTATTATAAACGGTTACAATGTTCACGTGTTCTTCAACTAATGAAAAATACCGAAACCAAAGCAACACAACATTTTTATATAATACGCGTGTACTGTTATCGTAAAGGAGGAAGAAAAAGAAAGCGACATAAATATCTAACAATGTATTAATGTAGATATCTAACAATTGTGAAGCATTGTCAAGGCAACGTTTCATTCTATTAGTTCATAATGTTATAAAATTAAAGTTATTTTACTGAATGAGTTATTTACACCATAAAAGTAGGCTCCAATATGCGTTTCACATAACTGAATACATTGGTAGAAAAGCATGGTACGGATGCACCTAACACGTTCCCTCCATCATGTGCTGTACGACAATTTCCAAGAGACAGTTAATGTAGTAAACGCACCAAAAAGTGGTCGATTTAAATTAGTAACACCAGAAACGTTTGTTGACATACAAATTGCATATGTTGCTAGAACCCACCGGGCATTGTTTAAATAAGTATCCCATACAGAGCGCCTTTTGTTCACGCATTGTTACTTGAAGACGATGTAAAACGTGAAGCTTTCTGCCAGTGGTTCATGTCACCTGTAACGCCCGATCAGTATCATGCTAACGAAGCATGATTCCAATTGATGGATATGTATAACAGAATTATTGCATTTGGTCTATGCACAGTCCACATCAACTACACGAGTGCCCCTTGCACTCACAAAAATTAGGTGTTTGGTGTGCAATGCCACGAAGTCAAATCTTTAAACATATTCATGACACAATAAACAGTGAACGCTGCATTCAGATTGTACAACAGTTCGTGAATACCATCCATGCAGACCAGCTACAGTACACGGAGGACAGTGCTACGACTCCTACAGCCAAAACCATGACTTTCTTGGAAGAATATTTTCATATACAAGGTGTGTTCAGAAAGTAACGAGTATTTTTAAATTTCGCGGGCTTGGAGAGTCCGATTGTCAAACATTTTTTTATTATGTTGGTATACATGCCCTTGAAGTATGATAAAACTTTCAGCTGTTTTCATTGTTGACTTTATCTGTGACAGCCATTTAAGTTAGACGTGTTTTTATGAGATCGGCGATTTTCGTTTGTTAAAAGAAATGGATCAAAGGATTTGTATCAAATTTTGCGTAAAAAATGGAATAAAGTGTAACAAAGTTTGTGAAATGTTAACAAAGGCCTATGGTGAGTCTGCTATGAGTAAAACAAGAGTTTACGAGTGATATAGGCGTTTCCAAGTCCGTGAAGACGTTGAAGATGACGAACGTCCTGGACGCCCCAGCACAACCAACAACCGATGAAAAACTTGAAAAAGTAAAAGAAATGATTATGAACAATCGCCGAATCACAATTAGAGAGGTCGCTGATATTGTTGGCATATCGATTGGATCATGGCATGACATTGTTTCCAATGTTTTGTGTATAAAACGCG
This sequence comes from Callitettix versicolor, assembly GCA_022606455.1. Taxonomy (NCBI): domain Eukaryota; kingdom Metazoa; phylum Arthropoda; class Insecta; order Hemiptera; family Cercopidae; genus Callitettix; species Callitettix versicolor. The sequence goes on along the minus strand of JAJIZJ010000260.1, from coordinate 16,726 downwards.
TGGCAGCAAAATTCGTTCCAAAATTGTTGAATTTTGAACAAAAACAGCGGCGAATGGAAGTTGCTTAGGAGTCACAAGTCAACGACTTAGAAGAATTACTGAAACGTATTATAACAGGTGACGAAACATGGGTTTACGGATATGACGTCGAAACTAAGGCTCAATCATCCCAGTGGAGGCATTCTGTCCCGCCAAGACCGAAAAAGGCTCGACAAGTGCGGTCGAACGTGAAGGTAATGCTCACTGTGTTCTTCGATATTAATGGTTTAGTAATCATGAATTCCTGCCACCGGGTGAAACGGTCAATAAGGAGTGCTACCTACAATTTCAACGTCGTTTGCGTGAAGCAATTCGAAAAAAACAATGCATGGCTTTTGCACCACGATAATGCACCAGCTCACACTTCATTGCTTGTTCGTGAATTTTTTGCCAAAAACAGTACCCATCCTCCATATTCGCCAGACATGTCTCCGTGTGACTTTTTACTATTTCTAAAAATAAAGAGAACCTTAAAGGGCCGTCTTTTTACAGCCGTAGATGACATTAAAAGCGCATCGCTTAAAGAACTAACGGCTATCTCAAAGATCGAGTTTGAAAAGTGTTTCGAGCGCTTTGGAAGAAGCGCTGGCACAAGTGCATAATCTCCAATGGGGACTATTTTGAAGGCGACAACATCAATGTAGAAGAATACATAAATATTTTGTTCAAAACATTAAAATTCCCGTTACTTTCTGAACACATCTCGTACAAGTGATTTCAAAGGAGTTCTGGCCTCTTCGGTCCTCTGATTTATCACCATCTGACTTTCTCGTGTGGGTAATTTAACACGTTCACGACGACGACCGTTCTTACATGTCATAACATTTTTTGTTATGGTAATTTACATCAATTCCCAACTATAGACTAAACTTGTTTTCCGTACAATTGTTAAAATATGTGTCTATATAAAATTTCAGGTGATACTAAAATAAACTCTATTCTATATATTTTATATCTTATATCAGTGCGTCACTGGTTACACACGACGCTTATTTGTATACCATTGCTATAACAGGCATAATGCGTCACTGGTGGCACACTGTTATTGACCGGTACATATAAATTTTCAAGTAAAAGACTCCATAAGTTATATATTTTCTTCTTTGATGACTTAGTGTTATAATTGTCAATAAATAGTAGTTATTATTTTGAATGTGTTTTCATTTTAGTTTACCAACAAAGGACACCAAGTTAAAGAAAAAAAATCATAGGCCAAAATATAATATTACTTCACTATAGGCTATTTAAAATTAAGTTTAAAAATTTAAATTATGCTTCTAACATTTCTATTGAATTTTAATTTGTTATCCTTTTAAATTACCTATAAGGTGTGCCAGGGTAAAGAAAAAAACAATCGACCAAAATGTAGTCCAACTAAGGTTACTTTAGCATACTTTAAAATGGCCGTACAACCACAATTCTAGGCTAAAACATGAGCATCATTATAAATAAACCCATATGAACTAAGAAATAGAGTGCGTCACTCGTGGCACACGTCGCCAATTTTAAAGACTACGTGTGTCACCGGTGACGCACGTCGCCGTAAACGTGTTTAGGATGCTGCTTACAAAACTCATCCTCATACAATCTCCGAATTCCAAGAGAAATAAAGATTTTTTCCTGCCAAAGTTCAACCTGTGTTTGAGAAAGTGTAATGTATTTAGTTGTGTGTATCGCATAATGGAGCCACTGTTCAACAGTTTTTACAACTAAGTCATAGCATAAACTTTTCTATTACTGTATTAGTTTGTATTACTTTTTGAACCTTCTATATTTTGATGTTATTTCAAGGCAAAAAGCACATTGAGGCAATTATTGCCTCCCTAAATGTAAGTTTGAGTGTAAAGTGTTAAAGTAAATGTATTGTTGTAAGTAGGCCTATAAGTGTGTGTTAGACTCGGGTACCGCGAGGAACGTCTGAATCCTCTCAATAGGTGCAGCTAGTCTGCACCCCCCTGCCCACCTTCTGTCTTTATCTATGATATTTCAAAGGTAAAGTACAACATAACGTTCAATATTATTTAGGAAAAATATATTTTAAATAAAATTAACAACATTGATTTGCCTTACCATATCGGCCACCCTATAACATTTTCCCAGAAGGTATTTCAATAAAAATCTTATAAGAGAATAAATATTTTCCCGACATAATTATAACTTTAAGAAAGTACTGGTTATTACAAATTATTGGAAAGTTTTTCATCAAAACGAGTTTATTGAATTAATTTGTAATTGGATTTCCGTTAAACTCACCGAGAAAAGTGTACAAAGTAATAATTTGGTTTTATATAACTTTTCCAGCCTTCTTACTTTATTTGAAAAAAAAACTTTTTAGCTTTAATGAACTTCGACTTTATACAGATTTTATCGTTGCGTATTACCAATTTTATATAGTTTTTTTGTGACTCAGTGCTTCATTTCATATTTCACGAGAAATTTCAGTGTGAAAAATTACACCAAACCTTTTCTTTTATACATTTAACACATAGTTTTAAAGATATATATAAGCCTATATGCCTTATTAACTATAAGACATACATAGTTATTATATTTTTGTTTTAATAAATTTACCATTACAATTTTATTTTTATCAAAAAGAGGAAGTAGATAATAAACTTTTCATATATCGAAGCATTTTTCAAAATTAAAGAAAATTTTGGAGCTTACACATTTATTGATTTAATTGTATTTTTTATAAACTAAGCTTTATGAAGTACAAAATAAAAAAATGTTACTGAAGAGTTTTTTGTTGTTTTTTTGTTTTTTTCAATTACTGCTATTAGTTCACACGCTCCATATGTATATTTATTTATATATATCGTCAAAATTTTCAATTGTTAATAAAATACTTTCTATTCATCCCCTTAAGTTAAAATATTTTTTTAAAAACTTGTAGTGATTGACACTTGATGTTAATACAGTTTTTTGTCAAATATTAATATCGCATATTTGTAAAGACTATACGATAGGATTTGATTTAAATAACACTTATATTCTATTCTATGTTGGTTTTAGAAATCGCGGAACTCAGCTGTCTCGCTGACATGATGGAAGCGCATGACCTAAGTAGGAATTAACTTAATTTTTATTTTTTATTTATATTACTTGTTTTTTTATAATATAACTACGTTTCCTTTTCTGTTATGACCGAAGTATTAGCGTTATTCATCGATTTATGACAAAGGAAGTTGAATTAGCAGTATTAAAGTTACACTTTTGCATTTTTAGGAATAGAAAACCACATTTTAATTTTCTTATATAATGTTTTATGAGACGAAAAACATTGATATAGGAGATGAAACACAAAACAATACATAAAACTGTATAAAGCTAAATATATACTGGCTCAAATTTCAAAAATCGTAATTGTAATAACTTTGAAACTATGAATTCACACGAATCAGAGAAAAAGAAGTTCAATTTTTAGCGTATTTATTTTACTTTCAGGAAATAACATTTGTATTTTCTCCATTTTTCACGTTGCAAGATATTTATGAAAACGGCGAGCTGAGAGATGAAGTTTTGTTTGTACCAAAAGGGAGCTGTGAATTTTGCCCAAACTTCAATAACATTAGCGATTTGTTATTAGAAAAAGAAGCTACAAAGCGGCTACCCAGACGCATGAAATGAGCATAGATTCTAACACCTAGATCAGTTTCTCAGTGTGTGGGTCTGTATGTGTGTGTATGTGTGTGTGTGTGTGTGTGTGTGTGTGTGTGTGTGTGTGTGTGTGTGTGTGTGTGTGTGTGTGTGAGAGAGAGAGAGAGAGAGAGAGAGAGAGAGAGAAAAGAGTTGTAGCACACTCACGTTCACAATTTTGGTCCGAATTGATTAAAGCGTGGCACAAATACTGAATACGGTAATAGCTTGAACAAGTTGATAAACAGCAAAATTCGTTCAACAGTTTTTAAAAATTCGTAACTTTTTAAAAATTTGATTTTATTAATTTCAATTAGCTTTATTATTTCATTAATAATTATTTTGAATTTTCAAAATCCGTTGAAATTGAGAATATTTGCACGGCCGCCAGAGTTAATTTTTGTATTTGCAATGCAATTTGAAAGTTTGCAATGCCAATATATGCAGATTTGAACGTTGTTTATGATGGTTAAATCAGGGTTTCAAGAAGAAGGTAAAATAAAAATTTACTTTTGAGGAATCGCTGCCATCACGTCAGAAAAACTAAAGTGTACCGCATTTATTTTGTCAGGATCTCTGTTAGATGGAAAAATAATCACGAACAAAAGAATACTGCGGGAAATAACATAGTTCTCATTTTACAAGACGCTAAAAATTCACTTTTCTTTTTGTTTAAGTTCCTGAAGAATAGTTTTCTTAAGAAAAGAAGGGATAACTTTTAAAAAGTTGGTGAATTGTTACAATACGTAAAGATATGCAGTGTTACCAAGAACATGTTCACAGCTCGTCTAATAGTTGAAAAAAAAAGTTTTATAATAAAGGAGAAACCTTTGATGTACTCGTAGTTGGTTATTCTTTCAACATAACTTTATTTTATATTTTAACTTGTAAACGCTGTTACCTATACAATGTATAACTAAATAATACTATATACATTGTTACTAATAAAGATAATAGTAGATGAAATATCGTTACGTGTTTCAAGAGTAACTAGTTTCGTTAATTTGTGTTAATTATATTTTAATGCATAGCTGTTGTTGACAATAAAGATAACCAATTTGTTGACATCATAAGATACAAAAACCATTGAACCAATTTCGAAGCATTTTTACGTGTAACTCGTTTCTCGGAATATTTATTAATTTTTATTTAAATTACATTTGTTTAGTCAAAAGTGTTAAACAAAGCATTTCCTCACAATTAAGTGTTAACGGAGGCTGATTCAATTGAATTGTATCATATTTCAGCATCAATACAAAGGATATATGTTACCATAAAAACATTACGTATAAAAAATTACCCCTGACATATGTCCTCCATGACTTGCTCTGCATGATGTAACTCGATCAATGAAATTTTTATTGGGTAACATGCAGACAGGTGTTCTCCTCGATCTGGGCGACTACATTGCGAATCTCGTCCTTTATTTGTGATATTGTTCGGGGATTATTTTAATAAAACTGAGATTTTAAATACCCCCAAAGGAAAGAGTCACAGGATGTTAGACCACACGGCATTGCTGGCCAGTACTGATCGCAGTTGGGTGAAAAGACTCAGGTCTGAAGTTTATCCCTCAACAAGGCTATGGTATAGTATGGAGTGTGACTAACGCCATTCTGTTGGGGTCGTAATTGCTCAATATTCACATTATAAGGGCCATATCAATGTTTCAACCATATTACTCAGCGCTGTCCATTCATTGTCAGTGCATTTCAATCCTCATCTTCAAAAAAGTAAGGCCCGATGTTTCCACCAACCCAAATCCACACCACACAATTCTCTTTGCTGGCACTTTATCTTGGAATGGGTATTGTAACCTAACATTACCTAACCTAACCTTTCCATAAGCATAACCTAACCTAACCATAACTATAACTATAACCATAATCTAACATCTAACTCAACTAAACCAACCTAACCTAACCCTGTCTGTTTATCAATGTAGCCTTTAAATAAAAATGTGCCTCATCAGTGAGGTTTTTGTCTTTGCAAAATTGTCATTTGCACGTTGTCTCCCAAAACTCATTCAACAAATTGTCTTCATTGCAAATGGTACATTGATTTAAATTGATGAGTTAAATAAGTTTTGTAACTGTAAATATGGAGATCCTTTTCGTGAAAATTAACTGAAAGGATCTTTTCGAGATGTTCAAATGTTGTCAACGACGACGAATTGACTTTGGACTCGCGGCAACACTGTAGCGCACAGTTGCGATGTTCTGCTCAGACCTGCCGGGACGAGCGCGCAGATGTTTTGATGGCTGCAGTCGAACCCGTTGCCTCAAATTTCACCATTAGCCTACGCACTGTTGACTCATTAGATACATTATGACAAAGCTTCCCCACAGTTCCTGCGTAACACTCGCCTTTTTTATAATGTGTTTTCAGAATTTATATTCGTTGTTCTGCTGTAAATAATTCCATGAAAATTAACCTCAAAAAATACTGATTAACAACTTTATAATTAAAATGTGTGTAATGGAAACAGTGTAACACAACAGTTTGCAGATAAAACTTGCGTTTATATTGAATTACAAATTATTTTAATTTACTTAAATTGATTACAAAAAAAATACGCATAGAAGGAGCTAGACACAAAAATTTAATGAACCAATTTTGTAAATTTTTGTTTATAATTAAAAGTCGTTTTCGTAGTTCATATCTACAGGCCTACAATAATAAAAATAAAAATGGTCGTCATTATACTACATACCAGCTCATCTAATACAAAACTGTTAGAGCTTTTACAGTTAAATATACCTACGTTGCACAAACTTTGAACAAGATTATTCTTTAATGTATATAAATAAAATTAATAATAGCCCTATACTTAAATTATAATTAACGCTTTTATACTACTTAACAGTTCAATATATCTTGTACATACTTTGTACAAAATTGTTCTACAATATTATGTATATAAATAATATCATTAATAATTATTTAAATTATTAATAAACATTATTGTTACTTGTCCAGCTCAAAGTTCAATTGTTAGAGGATTAATAGTTATTGGAACCATTGCCTGAGATATTGGCAAATCAGACATACATGCTAAATTTTATCTGAATAGCCAATTAGTCACAGAAACAAACAGATACAGATGGACAGACATCCAACCAAAAACCATTTTTTGGACTCCTGGTAAAATAGACCAATCAACATTTAAAGATACATTTATTACGGTCACCAAACCTTCTTTTATACTTCATTTAGGCAAAGAGTAAAACGATAATTGATTTAAGTTTCATTCACAAAGCTTTTATTATTTACAAACAGTTTATTAACATACAGTGTTAGTCAAAAATATCGGGACATCTGAATAACTTTTTAGTTTATTAATGGAGAAAAACTAAATGCATGAAATGATTATTTATAAGGCATAAAGATGTACTTTTTAGTGCATGTAGTATGGGGTAATTGCAGATTTTGGAGGCCGAGACAAAGTTGCCTCGTGCACTGAAATGTACATCTTTATGTCTTCTAAACGCTTCATAAGTTTGGTTTTTCTCCATAAATAAACAAGAAAAGTATGAGTCACGACAACATTTGACCAATCCTGTATATTAATATAACTTACTGTTCAATGACAGAACTGATGATGACGGGCGGGAAGAGGTTCATTACTTGTTTGCAAATATAACTTTCACAAGTTGTCCCTGTAGTCATAATTTCCCAAAACAGGTCAAGCGTCAGGGTAGGATTTGGAGAGGGAAAGACAGAGAGACAGACAGACAGCGAGAGAGAGAGAGAGAAAGAGACAGAGAATGCTCTCCTATATCTGTCTTTCTCTGAGCAGCAAGTTTAGAAAAAACACACAGCGCTGCTTATTGACGGGGAATCCAAGTAGCATTGTCGGTCGAATAAAATGGGCTGACTTTTCCATGCAAGACGTGTCCTTCTTATAGATTCTGTATTCACTGGTGCAGGGTATCAAATGAAACTAAAATTGATACTGATTCAAAATATATCATTTTTGCAAATAAATAAAATAAGATTTAAAAGTTATTTTTATGTTTGAACATCAAGTACGTTTTAAAAATATCACTTATATGCTGTAAGCTGTACATCACGGCAGCTAAATTCGTTCAACATTTTCAAAATGGCGGCCATTTCTAATCTTTAAAAATCCGTAACTTTTTTGAAAATCTGATTTCACCATCAGATTTGAAAACTGCAAAAATTAGCATTTGGAATCAGCTGAAATTATTTTGTCGGCGGTCAGGCTTCATTTTCATATTTGAAGTACTTTGAAAGTTTAAAATTCTAATGCCATGCAGATTTTAATGCTGATTACGATGGTAAAATTAGAATTTCATAAAGGGTAAGATATTTTTGGAAATTCGCTCCTATCACGTCAACGAGACAGCTGTATACCGCGATTATTTAGCATTATGAAATTACTACTGTAACTTACATATCTTTAGGCCTACATTTGTTACACAAGGTAACTTGATATATTGCCAATATGTAATGGCCTTAGTTCACTCGTTTCTAAACTATGTAATCTTGGACAGGTAACCTTGATAGTATGAATAAGATATAATATTACCTAATAACAGAACATACTTTTGGAAGCCTATTGAGTGAAGCACATTGGTTGTGTTTGTCTTGCCAACGGCTACGGGTATACACTTGTATATTTGCGGTTACACTAAAACGTTCACACAAGGTTTACTTTCAGTACATTGTCCTATATTTGATGTTCAGTTCGGTTTATTTTTTATCACATTTGCCTTCCACGTTTTTTCTTCTAGGTACAGAAAGTCTCGATAACTAGAATCTGAAGGGATTGTAAAAAATTCGACTTATCATGGAGATTGAGTAAGTGAGGTTCGAGATATCAATGTCGTCAGAACGAACTGAGGTTGAGGTTAGACCATTTTTGTTTGTAATAGTTCAAAAAACTCCATAACTCGAAGTTTTTCACGGTTAACTAATTAACTCGAATTTAAGTGTGTGTGAAAGCGAAGCACCTTTCGAGTGTTTTAACAAAATAGTAATTTTCTAATCCTTTTAATTAATTAATTGATTATAGTTTTTTTAATAAAACAACACTTTTCATTTAATAACGTCAAAATTTCGTTTTATGATGTCAAAGAAATGGAAGTGACGGAAAGAAACTTACATATACGTTATTCGGGCTTTATACAAGATACTTTCTTACCAAATTTCAGAACAATCGGTCAATGTGTTTCGCTAAAACTGCGTAACAAATACACAAACAAAAGCGGAAAGGCCAAATTAAATCAGAGACCTCGCTTCACTCGTAAACTATCATAACTTTATTTATTACCTATTGCAGTACTATGGAACGTATTTTACAGACGTTATTGCACGTATTTATTTGAAACTTTTCAAATAACATAAGATATTTCGAGTATACTAGGATCATACAGTTATAATTAAAGTATAAGTCTGAAAGCAATGAATTGTAAACAATAAAAAATAAATCAAGTATTTATGCAATTACGTTTATTAAGTTGAAGATATGTGTTTAATTTAGCTATAGTGTAATAATCTTCATTAGATAAAATGAAATATACTAAAGATATTAACTTTTAATTTTTTTATTTTATAATCACATTGTAACAATAAAATATTAACAATTAAAGAAATAATTGATTTCTTATTGTTGTCAAGAATGACCGTTTTCTATAACGAGGTTTATATTAGTACCTTAGTAAGGATATTGTACTACTGTTAATCCCAATACTCTTACACGGGAACACTCTACTCTTTCAATCACGCTATTATTGGGAGAGTAGCTGGCTTGTGACTTACACTATCACGACATTCATTCATGCACACACACACACACACACACACACACACACACACACACACACACACACACACACACACACACACACACACACACACACACACACACACACACACACACACACACACACACACACAAACACACACAAACACACACACACACACACACACACACACACACACACACACACACACACACACACACACACACACACACACACACACACACACACACACACACACACAAACACACACACACACAAACACACACAAACACACACACACACACACACACACACACACACACACACACACACAAACACACACAAACAAACACAAACAAACACAAACAAACACAAACAAACACAAACAAACACAAACACACACACACACACACACACACACACACACACACACACACACACACACACACACTATCGCCTGCTTAAGTGCAGAGGATAGTGGGTCACCAAGCCAGTACAAAATACTAGGCTTAGTCAAAAAAAAAAAAGTAAAGATAAAAAAAAGTAAAGATAAAAAAATGTAAAGATAAAAAAATGTAAAGATAAAAAATGTAAAGATAAAAAATGTAAAGATAAAAATTAAAAAAGAAAAAAAAAGAGAAAAAATTAAAAGAGAAAAAATTAAGAGAAAAAAAATAAAAGAGAAAAAAATTAAAAGAGAAAAAATTAAGAGAAAAAAATTAAGAGAAAAAAATTAAAAGAGAAAAAAATTAAAAGAGAAAAAATTAAGAAAAAAAAATTAAGAGAAAAAAATTAAGGGAAAAAATTAAGAGAAAAAATTAAGAGAAAAAAATTAAGAGAAAAAAATTAAGAGAAAAAAATTAAAAGAAAAAATTAAGAGAAAAAAATTAAAATAGAAAAAAATTAAAAGAAAAAATTAAAAGAAAAAAATTAAGAGAACAAAATTAAAAGAGAACAAAATTAAAAGATAAACAAATTAAACGATAAAAAAATTAAGACAAAAAAATTAAAATAGAAAAAAATTAAAATAGAAAAAAATTAAAAGAAAAAATTAAAAGAAAAAAATTGAATTAGAAAAAAATTAAAAGAGAACAAAATTAAAAGAGAAAAAAATTAAAAGAGAACAAAATTAAGAGACAAAATTAAAAGAGAACAAAACTAAAAGATAAAAAAAATTAAAAGATAAAAAAATTAAAAGATAAAAAAATTAAGACAAAAAATTAAAAGAAAAAATGTAACCATAAAAAAATTGTAAAGAAGAAATTGTAAAAATAAAAAATTGTAAAAGTAAAAAATGTATAATATATAATAAAAGTATAATATATAATAAAACAGAGAGACATAACAGAACTACAAATCACTGACACTATGCTCATGGACAGAACAGCCAAAACAATAACCAAGGACAAGAAGCAACGGTTCCAAGGCAAAGTCAAATACAAGCGAACGATCCAAATTTCTGACGAAAAAAGAAAAGCAAGATCACAACGAATGAAGCAATACTGGGCTAAGAGGAAGACACAGAACATTAAAAAGTTATTGATTTAGTGTACCCTAAAGTTGGGTGAAACAAATAGATATAATAAAGTATTACACAATTTTTCTGAGTTTCTTATTCTACTTGTAAGACTCTTTTGTGATTTTGGAATTTCTTTCCTATGTCATTGTACAAGAGTAAAGCCATGTGATCTGGTTTCGTAAGGGAAGAAAAATTGCTAGTTTTAGTCTGTTCGGTTGTCATGAGTGGATGCTTGTTGTCAAAATGCACAACATCAATACGGCTGAAGCGAAGACGCATCCCAATACAAATCTAACGTGGAACAGCATACGTCGAGGGCTACATAGATGGATAAGGAGGAGCTTGGCTTTTAAGTATGCTAACTCTGGATACCAGTAAACCTCCAGTTTTAATGTAGCGTTACCTATATATACATGCTGGGCACTGTATTGGTGGACTTCTTTTCCCTAGTAATCGTGGGACCCTTTAATGGAAAATAAAGATAATTATATAAAAAAATTAAACGACTACTAAAACAGAAAATATAAAAAAATATACACACAATTTATATATGTTGTTATTAAAAGAAATGAAATTCTGAAATACAATTGATTTAAAAAGATAAAAACAAGTTATTATAATAAATATTGGAGAAAATTTTCCTAGTATTTAGTTTAATAAATTAAGAATTTACATGTTAAGTTCACACAATAAATATACTTGCAATAAACAGCCCCCGACTTCATTTATTGTATGAACTAACATGTAAATTCTTAATTTATTAAACTAAATATTTGGAAAATATTTCTCAGTATTTATTAAAATACCTTGTTTTAATCTTTTTTAATTAATTGTATTTCAGATTTTCATTTCTTTTAATTATGAAATATATAATTTTTGTGTATATTTTTTATATTTTGTGTTTTAGCAGTCGTATTTTTAATTTTTTTAAATAATTATTTTTATTTTACAATTTTCAGGAAAATGTTGATGTTTTATTATAGAAAAGAAGCGTGAACTCTGTCCAACTGAAATTTGATTTTTTTTTTTTTAATTTAAGTTCAAAATTGAGAGGAGATAATTATTATTTTCTCGTGATCTGTCTCTATCATTGCGTTTTGATTTGTCTGTAATTTTAAAGTTTCGTTTTGACATAAAGACAGCAGTGACATACACATTGCTTGTGTTACTTTTAACTTGATGGAGTATTTTGTAAGAATTTACCATTTTATTTCTACTACCAAACAATAAAAACAAATAAACAAATCGTACCACCAGTGATTTTTAAGATTTTGGTTCAAGCAATAAGAAAACTTTCTTACACAAATTTCCAACTTTTAAGGTTTGTATTTAAACAAAGAAACTTTAATACGTCTACTGAAAACACAGAACATTAGCTTATAATTTAATAACACAATTTAAAAATAAATATTGGTCACTATAGCCTATTGAGGGTTTTGTCCTCCTGATGGAGATATATGATTTGCATTCCATTATTCTTCAACCGTACTCTTAGACTTCTTACACAAAATTGCTGCCTGTCAAAGCACCTTAATTTAGACTGTGTGTAGAGTGAACGTTAAACCGTCTCCTAAACAGGAATTAAACCCGAAACCTCTTTATAGACCCATTAAAGTTCTATATTTATGTAATCGAAATTTAATTTCTTAGTTAAAAATAATGAAATAGTTTAGGATTTATTTAATTTATGAATTGAATTTAACGGGATGATTAACAATTCGTTCATTATATTTTTCTGAGTGACCGCAGTGCTCTAACTGCAGCTGCCGGGTGCTGTTAACGCAAATTTTCTGGCAGGATTAGTGTTTTCGCGCGCAAAACCTGAATAGAAACGTGACACAGCATTATCAACAATAACCAGTAAATTGTAAAACTGATAATCCTCTAACGCCATTCTATATAACATTTTCAACAGTTATATAAGTAAACTCTACTCTATTTAAAAAATTAAAAATCAAAGATAGATTGTTTCTCTCATTGACACTAAACAATTTATTAATATTTTTACCCTTCTAAGCCGATGTTTTTTTTTTTTTTTTTTTTTTTTTTTTTTTTTTTTTTTGTTTAACGTCCGACTATTGTGCTCACTTGGGCTAATGCAGACGATGGGATGATTTATAGCGTATGAAAATGCTAAGCCCTCGCCGGGAATCGAACCCGGGTCCTCGGGGTGAAAGCCTAGTACGCTATCCACTAGGCTACCGAGGCGGCTTGTAATTATAACAGTGTGGTTATTAGGAATTCGAGTTAGAAATACATAAATATAGCGTTATTTTTTAGGTAATATTTATTACTAAATCGTTATTGAAAAATGAGCTCTAACATTCTTGAAATTTCGAGAAGGCGTTTAAAGTTAAACACACACACACACACACACACACACACACACACACACACACACACACACACACACACACAATATTTCACACGTCAATCACAGAGAGAGAGAGAGAGAGAGAGAGAGAGAGAGAGAGAGAGAGGTGCATCTATAGATAAAAGTTAAATTTTGAGGATTACTTTGTACAAATATTACAATTCTTTCGTTTGCTAAATTTACACTTAGCCTATACAGCGTGTTTAAAAAAAACACTTTATAGAATCTAGGATATGATTATATTTGTAAAAGTGACAAAAAAAATTCATGCCAAGGTATGTCCTGGAACGCTCTGTTTTTCGTCTAATATTTTGCTTTTCTTAAAAAAAAAATAATACTCCAAAAAATAAAGATATTGAAATGAATTTTTTGTAAGGCTATTACCAGTGTTTATACACATAATTGTACAAAAATAATTTCTTTTACCGAACTTAAAATATTAATCATGTATCATGTTTTTCTCGATTCTTCGTTTTTGTTATTAATTAGTTGATGTTGTTCTTCAGTCATAACTCCTTTATTAATACAATATTTTCACCGTTAATTTCATTTTTTTTTTAATTTATTTTCTAATTGTCGTAGACTTTCTCTTTCATTTATTCCTATCTTTGTTCTTCATTTAAAACATATTTTTTTAAATAATTTTAATTTCCCATTTTAATTAGGAATTAAATTTTTAACATAACCTCAATTGAAATGATATTGTAACAACAGCTGTTTTGCGAAATCAGCTGTTTAGAAGTAATCACAATTATATTTTTATATCAACTACAGCACGCAAAACGCTAAATATGGATATTGATATATCCATATATATATATATATATATATATATATATATATATATATATATATTATTATTATTATTATTATTATTATTATTATTATTATTATTATTATTATTATTATTATTATTATTATTATTATTATTATTATTATCTGCGCATAGACCCTGTTGGATCACGCAAATTACTCAGACTCATGTCTTATTCCTTCTAATCCTCCACACCTCCCTCATCCTGTCCCCATGGATCCTCTTCCGCTTCTCTCTCTCTCTCTCTCTCTATATATATATATATATATATATATATATATATATATATATATATAATTTATGTAACACATTTCTGTATATATATATATATATATATATATATATATATATATATATATATATATATATATTATATAAATCATTCAAGGATTGCTTTCCAAAAGTTTCCGCTTGCCTGTTCAACACTGACAAAGATCCGTGCGAACAAAACAATTTAGCTGAGGTACACCCGAAGATTTTAAGAAAGCTTGAAGATATCCTGAAGAACAACTACGATCCTGTAAAACCTAATAATAAAGGGGGAGATTCTGCTTCCAATCCTAAATTTTGGAACTACACTTGGTGCAACTGGAAAGATTACCCTTCTCCTTTTGCTATTTATGGAGTTAAACATTTTAAATAAAAACGGAACTCAAATTAAGATACAAACATTTGTACTTTGTGATGAACGAAAATTCTTAAAAAGTGTAACTTTGCAGAAGGCTAAACAGAAGTGAAAACATCAACTAGTGAGGGTGGATCTTTAATTTATTTAGTTTAATTAAGTTGCTTACTTTATCTTTACTTAAAAAAGTATTATTTATTACTGAAAACTAAAACCATATACAGACACAAAACATCAGTATTGTACAATATATCCAACAAAACACAGGGAACTCGGTGGTCAATGTGGGTCAGTCTGCTGCGTCTCTGAACTGCGCACCTTAAGATTCTTGGAGCCGCTGTTACTCCTGCTGCTTTTTCCTCATTGTTAACGCTGATCTCTCGTTCTCAGTCTAACTGGCACAAATTATGAACGTTAGAAAAAATACTCTTCGTCAACAATACTCCAATCCTCTAACAATTGTGATGGCGGAACTAGGCATAATTGGGTGTATTAATAATATAAACATTGATCTTCTTTTTGGCTTAAATCGTTCTCCGGCGTCTTCTGATTCCTAGCTTCCATTTTTCTCTACCATTCCATAGATCATAAGCCATTTATATCACTTCCTTATCAATTTCTTCTCTCCAACTAGGTCTCGGTCTTCCTCTTCCATGTGATTTCCTTTTACAATCTAATTGGGAAATCGATTTTCGTTCATCCTTTGGACATGACCGACAATTGAAGTTGTTTTGTCTTAATGTCGTTTATAATGGTGTGCTTCGCGTCCATAATTTCAAGGATCTTAAATATTTTATCTTTTCCCGTTTGGACAATAGTTCATACCTTTAATACATCTTTTTTCAGCGGTCGTGCTTCGCTTCCATGTGAGATAATACTTTTTATAATTACATTATATATTCTGTGTTTATTTAGTTTCGATATCTGTTGATCCCATACGATGCTGTTCAGTATCCTTATTACTCTTCTTCCTAAGGTGTTCCATCCTTTTACATACTGTGTCCAAGAGTCCATCGCTAGTAATTGTTATTCCCAAATACTTGTAAGTTGTACACCGCTTGATTTTTGTGTTGTGTTCCAATAGGGAGTCCTGTTCTGCCCTCCAATGTACGTGTACTCCGTTTTGCTAAAGTTTACCTCAAGTCGCCAAATATTATATTCCTTTACCAATTAAATATTTATTAATGAACTTATTAAGTTTACACAATATTTAAAAAAACAAATTGCAAGTAATATTTAACTGTAAACGCCCTAAAATATTTGTGCCAGACGTGATGAGTATGTAGTATAATGGTGTCAATTGTATTTTAATAATTAATTGCTGAATTTATTTTTATATATAATAACGTTTACTTTATCATTGTATTTAAGATAACCTACACGGTGTGAGATACAAGAGAGCGTTGTATGACGTGAGAGAACGTTACAGCAGATGCGTGACGCAAGAAATACTTTTTTTGTTCACGTAAATAAAGTGGCAAGGCACGCCTAATAAGTTTACTTTAAAAAAAACTACCCCACGAACAAAAAAATATTTTCTTTTATCGTATAACGCATAGAATAATCAGGACCGTCCATGAACATGGACGGTTTTAGATCCATATTAATATTTTAATATGTTTTAGATCCATATTAAACAATATAGTTGAAAGTAGGCAATATTTTGCATAATAGTGAATTGTCTTTTACAATTACCTACTTCATTGTAAAACGCAATGACCCGAAACTATAATGAGCCTCAATGTACTCAGTACTCATATTTATAAAGTTCCTCTCTCTCTCTCTCTCTCTCTCTCTCTCTCTCTCTCTCTCTCTCTCTCTCTCTCTCTCTCTCTCTCTCTCTCTCTCTCTCTCTCTCTCTCTCTCTCTCTCTCTCTCTCTCTCTTTCTCTCTCTGCACCCTTCATAAAAGCCAATTAATCAATCGATCTCTTTGTGTATGTCTGTTT
>JAJIZJ010000142.1:0-22566 GCA_022606455.1 Callitettix versicolor | reverse complement strand
ATATATATATATTTACCTAGATCCACCTATTGTAGTCCATCTATCAAAATACCATCAATTGTAGTCCATTTTTAAGCACTATATATTTCTGAAGCCTGATGATAAATGATAATAACGGTTTGGGTCCAAGTACAAAATATACCTTTCAGTCTTGAATTTCTTTTCACGAAAAAAATATTCAAACAGTTTTTGTAATTGCATCTGTCACCTCCCAATCAAATGTGGTCCACAACCATTGTCTGACACCAGGTATCAAAACACCCTTGAATGTGGTCCCACTCGCGTATCATTTTACATTTGATTGTGGGCCAGAGCGACAAGTAGTTATATACCCTAATTGTGGTCCGCCTGCAGTGTTGCCAGATTTATTTTGTATATTGATAAAGGCCTGCTTAGCTTCCAATGCAACATTCGACTCTTTGCGTATGGGTTACTAAAAATATTATTATTTATTATTCTGAAACATACAATCTCTTGTTGTTTCTTCACCATTTTTAGTAGTTTATTGGCAACACTAACCCTAATAAAATTGTCCGAATGTATTTTTGTCTATCAGCAACAGAATTACTTCTCAAAATGAATAATTTCAAGTACGCTGGAAATGGCCATATTGTTAACAATTGATTTTGACCAGTGAGCACCGAAATAGAAATGATGAAGATGTTTGGCTCAAGCTAATCGAGGCCGGAAAACGATGTCAACCCTAGTGGCGTGTGATGTCGCTCCAGGAACAATAACCCGAAACTAATTATATGCCAAAAACAAACATACGTAATGTAATGATATTTACAAGAAGTCTTTTGGAAATTGATTTAAAATAATCTAGGCTATTGATATTACTCGGTTACAGGCTAGTTGTTGAAGAAAATAGATAAATTAATAACATTTGATAATATTTGAAGGTAAATTGAAATAGATAAAATAACTATTTGGATAAAATAACTATAGACCCTAATATAAATCAAAATTGGAAAGTAATAAATGAAGCCGAACTTGTTACCATAAATAGGTTAATAACCTGCATGTATTGATTAGTATTTAATTAAAATTATTATTTAAATTATTTAAATAAATTAAATTATTTATTTAATTATTTATTTAATATTTAATTAGTAAACCTAATTTGCAATATTTGCAGGCATTTGCTAGGTATTGCAGTAACCTATAACTAGAAATATTTATAATAAATGAAAATAAACGATTAATTAAAACACAAAAACATATTCAACATATAACAATATACTTGTATTTTGTGACATGGTATTCAGTTCATTGGTAGTTCTGTGAACTGTAGGTCTCAATCAGTTTGCGTCAAAACACAAACATTAGTTGTGTTGTTATGTAAACACCATTGACCTTTATTGTTTTTCAAGACATTAAAAAATTACCTAAAGTTATTAAAATTGTCAGATTTAGAATACCTTCATGAAAACCTTTCGCTTGATACCCCATTTAATAGGTTTCAAATAAAAAAATATATCCTGGCCCATATACTGGACCGCCAAGCAGCCATAGTGCATTTTTGAGCCTTCAATTTTTTTTAATGCGCATTGACTCATATTTTACTCAAGTAATGAATTTCAAAGCCTAACAACTTTTTTTTTAAAAAATAATAACAAAAATTACGAAAATGCAAAAATGTTGTCACATGTCCCTGACACGTTAAGGAGTCCAAAATATTACTGACCGTCATCATGCGGCTCATGGCACTGAAGTTTTTTAAATTTGGAATGTACTAATCAAGATCTTTGGTTTGAGACCCTAATTGATTGATTTCAATTTTAAAAATTTCAACCTATATTTTGGGCCGCTAAAATGAAATCTTACATTTATGAACCTTGAATTTTTTAAAAATGTGTAGTAATTGATATTTTACTGAAGTAAAAAAAATTCAAAGCTTAACAAAGCTTTGTAAAAAGATTTAAAAAATATAAAAACAAAAACTGTCCTAATGGGTCCCTGCACTCTAGAGGCACCAAATCTCTAATTTATTTGAATTTCAATGCTAACTAATTATTGAAAAGATGAAAAAGTTAAAGAAAATACAAAAATATTAGTCATGGGGCATTTAGCGCTTCAAGGAGCTAACATTTGTTAAATTTGGATTGTACTAATCAAGACCTTTCGTTTTATACCCCACTTGATAAGTTTCAAAGAAAAGAAAAATATTTTCCGGCCCATAATTTGGATTATCAAGCAGCCGTTGTGCAATTTTGGGACTTAAAATTTTTTATGTATGTAGTGGCTCATATTTTACTCAAGTACTTAATTTCAAAGCTCAACGACTATTTGTTAAGAAGATAAAAATAATTTACGAAAATTGCAAAAATGACCCCCATGGGACCCCTGGTGTACCAACGGAGTCCAAAAACTAATCAGCAAATGCTCTTCATGTCATATACGTTTTAACCAAATTTCGTAAAAATCGGACAAAGTGTTCAAGAGTAATCACGTAACAAACAAACAAACCAAAAGCAAGATCATCGAGTTAAAATATAGACCTCATTTCCTTCCGTCAACAAATATATTCAGAAATTAAACTAAAATGGATCTATCCTATAAAGAAGTATTGAACAGCTGTGTTCTAGTACATTGAAAATCTAGCGTAAGAAGTAGTTTATCTATGAACTGGTATATTTTTAGTAAATTGATTTAAACGGGAAAAGTAATGTATCTATGTGATAGTTATAAAAGCTCTTGAAACGTCCTTACAGCATATAACAAACATATAAGAATTAAATCATATAAAAATTATGATGTTAATTATTACATTCAATCTACAAGCCTAAACTATAAAACCAGTGCTGGAAAGTAAAGTTAATAATCACAAGTGTGTTAATAGATTGTATATCTTAATTGAAAAGAGTGTCTTCATTTTTTTAATAGAAATGTGACAGCTGGAAAAAAATAACTTTGGTAAATTAAATATATATGCAAATGCTTGAATTATCCCTGTTGGCTTAATAACAATTTGTCTATGGTCGTATATTTTTTCCTATTATTTATTTATTTACTGGTACAAATTTCCCATAGAAGGTAATAAATTACCTGTATACGGCACGGCACAGTTTAATACAAAACAATCATACATAGTTTATCTTAAAAATGAAACCAAAAACCTAAATCCAAACCAAAATTCCAAGACGTACATTACCTTAGAAACCACAACCAATAACTTATTTCAATATATCTATATAATTCTTTCCAATTAATGACTATGGTAACGATGCATTTGGAAGCAGCCATTTTTTTCAATTTATTTTTAGTGTGTCCTTACTTACATTGAAATAGCTTTTAGGTCATTTGTTAGTCTATTAAAATACATAATAGCTGTGTTTATATTCTTTTTTTTTTACCAGGTTCTTTATATACAGTAGGTATTTGTATAGACTTATGCCTTGTAATACTGTTACTATTTATGAATTCCTTGCTTAAATTATAATAATTTCTTAACAACGCTGTCAAAATATAACTCTGATTTACGTTTAGTATATGTTTTTGAAATTCTGCATCATTACTTATTATTTTTAACATCCTTTTTTGTAAATTATATAATGGCAAGGAGAATTATAATATGCTCCCAGCCTATTATACCATATGTGGCAATACTGTTGAAAAGCCCATAATGTATTTTAATATAGTTTTACTTGACATAATCTTTTTTAATTTAACAAACACATATGCCAAATACTTAGTTCTATTACGTAAATTAATTATATGAACCGTCCATTTCTTATATCTATTAAAGAAAACACCTAAATATTTAGTACTATGAACATTTAAAAAAATTATTATTTAAAACTTATTCTTAGTGCTAGTGGTAATGTTGGTACACTATTTGCAAAAGTTACATATACAGTTGTTTGAATTAAATATGCTTGAATTATCTCTTTTGACCAATAGCCTTGAATTATCACTGTTAGTCAGTATTAATAATAAATTTAATAATAGCTTAACCATATATCCTGATTTAGCTCTTGGTTACCTTCTGACCGTATATGCTGTTTTAGCTGTTGGTAAATAAAATCGAATCTGACACAAATTAATTTCTCCAATCGTACATGCTTATTTAGCTATTGATCACTGATATATTGTCAATCACTGATATAATCAATAGCTATTGATTACTGAATATATTACTTAATATAGATTTTTACTCAAATTAATTTTTCCGATAGTACACGCTGATTCAGCTGTTGGTCAGTAATAATAGAAAGTTTATTACTATTATTAACCTCTAGCTTAAAAGTTTTTTTTTAAATCCTATGACCGTACATGCGAGTTTTGCTGTTGGCCATATGAACCCATCTCAATAGTAAACCTAAATTTAAAAACACCAACGAACCAGTAACCCGAGATTAAGAAGAAATATTTCAAATGAAAAATAATTCAAGAAATACAAATTTAATCTTAAACAACTTTATTAGAACAAATAACTTGAAACAAATATTAAATAAAACAAAATATATTATAAATTGACGTACAAAATGAGACAATAAAATAAAATAATAGTTCAGTACATCAATACATGAAATGTACCAAGGAGCTTTTCAAAATCAATAATTTTTCCACTTTTTAAGAAAAGGAATTTAAATGGTGTAAGTAACTGCAGAGTAATATCCTTTGCTGACTGCGTTTCTAAATTGTTCACGGGGATGCTGCTTAAGAGACTGGAGGAATGGGTTTTGAATAATGAAGTACTAACCGAATTTCAGGCTGATTTTAGGAAGGGTTATAGTACTTGTGATAACATTTTCAGTCTTACAAATATTATTAGGTTGAAGGTAAAAGAAAAAGGTGAAAACTTTACTGTTGTTTGTGGACTTCAAGGTGGCGTTTAACTCTCCAGTCAGACAATATGTGTACTATAAACTTTATTCTACGGGTGTTTGTAACAAATTTCCAGAAGTCTTGAAGACTGTAGTCTATATATGGATACCGAGACCAGAGTGTGGACCTGACAAACAGTTTTAGAACAGGGATATGTATTAACTCCTCTGATTTTTTCCCTTATATTTGAATGGCATACATTTTTGAAGCTTTTGGAAGGTGGTGTTCTTGTAGCAGGTGTTAAAATAAGATGTTTATGCAGATGAGATATGATTGTGATAGCAGATCATCCGGGAGTATTGCAGGCTATGATTGATAATTTAGCGAAATACTGCAGGCTTTGGAGTTTGACATTGAACCTGTTTGAAACAAAAAAAGAATTTCATTAGGAAATTACCGAAATTCTTAAATATACTTTATTAAAAATATTTTTAAAATTATTAAAAAAAATAATATATTTCAAATAATTTTTTTAAAACATTATTATTAAGTAATATTAAGAAATAATTTTATTGTTTTTCTAGGATAGACTAGGATAGAGTATGAGGGTAGGATAATTGAACTTTTGAATTGAATAGTAAAAGATTTCGGCATCAACTTTAAAACAACATTCTTTGCTGTTCAGTAACATTAGTGCTAAACCTTTCAAATTAGTTTTTTTAAATGAGCAAACAAATAAATTTCACTTACTTCACTTAGTAATTTAGATGGGCCTCCAGAATGGGTTTGTTGCACTACAGAAATAGTTGAAATAGAAAATCCACTTTTATTTCTCCGACGGCAATCTGCAAGAAGTTCTGCACCTTTAAGAAAGAAAATTACAGTTGTCTCATTAGTCTCATAAATCTTACTGTCTACCATCTTAATGAAAAAAAAAAATCTTCATGCTGATATGTTTTTATAAGATGCCAAAAATATTATCTCTCCTAAAACTTGTTGCTTAACAAGAGTATTTATTGATATCAAGAGTCCGAGCTGTGCTTATTTAGAGCATTTCCGAATGCCCTTATCGGCACAAACGCAACCTAAAGCCATTACACTTTAAGAAATGCTGAAGCCAGCTACTATCGCGTTGTGCGGCTTCGCAGAATCGCAGGAAGTAGGAAAGTTGCTGCATCAATCACATACTGGCATTCATACGTACACAAACACATACGATACGTGTGCCGAAACATGTCAGTGATATCCGTGTAACGGCCTACATTGACTAATCACTCATTAGTAATAGATTCTAATTATAACAAATGGATAATATCATTATTGTTATTATGACCGATCATTTTCTTAAAATTATAATTTTTGTCCTTAGGTATATTTATGTCATAGTAGGCCTAATGTGTAACCACTCATAAACACACAAGCATCGCGAAATTAAAGCGAGGCCAATAAATACAATATGTGCGTCTTGGTTTTTTTTTTTAATAATAATTTGATATGTTACAACCAATATTATATTTTAAAACAAGAAATAAAACTCCTATATACACAAAGAATGAAACAATGTGATTCGGTAACAATGGTCTTAACGAGTTAATTGCTGGCATACAAAAAAAAATCAGACTTTTCTTACTTTTTAATAGTCAAACAAAATATTGCTACGAAACTTATAAAAAAACTCTGATTTTTTCTTAATAGTTAACCTTAAAACATATTCATATCTGTAAAATCCTACGTTGCTATCCGTTTAAAGTTACGTTTTAGGCAGTTTTCTAAAAAAAACTAGATCAGGGAATGTAATTACTCTCGTGAAATGATTAAAAAATAAAGGAATAAATTTAACAGAAATGATAAAATTTAAAACTACTTAGAAAAGATTTTTTACAGATATATGAATATCAGGCCATATCAATTTTACTTTTATTATTTTGGGTATTGTTTAGGCTATATTTTCATTTAATCTATTGAATGTTTAGAACATTCAGATTCTATACCAATTTTGAATGAACTGGGCTAGTTAAAAACTTGTTTGAATTAATGAAATAAAAATAAATGTAATAAATAATTGTATTTGTACTGAATGCGGGCTATACAATTGGGTAAAACTGAATTTTCAATTAGCTTCAAACTGCACATTTTTGTGTAACAATTTAAATAATAATTTGTTAATAACTTTTTAAATAACTTATGTAGCGACATTTTTAAAACTGTAAAAAGTGTATAGAAATGTATGCTACAAATTCTTTACAAGATATTTTATAAGCTGCGTATAACGAAAAACGTTGGCGTGCATCGTATTTATTTAGTATGACTCGGCGTGATGTGTCTACAAACGACGACGTACGACTTTTTCAATCCAACTGTCATTTCTAATATTACAAGTCTTCGGTAATAAGTTTTATGAAAAAATAAGGAAGTGAGTTTTATTGTTAGCTAAGTTGATTACTGTATTACTACTAAGAATGAAACTGTAGAAACCATTGACTTGTAAAATACTGAAGGAGTGTTTGGTTTACTATAATACACAAATACCTCTAAACGATTAAATAAAACATTAATTAAAACAAGTTTAATTAATTACCATCCCTGCAATCGTTTTGAGCCAGTTTGATCTTTTTAAAGTATTTTCAAACACTTGTAGAACCATGTTTTACCGAATTGTATGACCTACATTCAGTTCTACCAGTTGTTAGGAAATTTGTAGATTAAGTTAGCCATTTTTTTACTTTTTATCAAGGCTAGCTTAATAATTTTAATTGTCTTGTTACCAACTGAACTTTGTAATTTTACCTTTAGGCCTACATGACATATACTTGTAACTTATTCGAAATACTTGGGGACTAAGCAAACACCTGTGGTTTCAAAAAGCGCTAAAATGCTAAAACATGATGGTATTCATTTTAAATCACATTAATTCACTACAATAAAATAAAATTAAATTGCATTCAATTTAAATTTGAAATTGAATTAAATTAATTCATTACTATAAAATTTATTTTTATAATTTATTTATAAAAATATATTTTGGCAACCAAGTATACAATAAAATAAACTTGATTGTTTGAAAGAAAAATATAGGCCTACATTTTTGTGCTTTTTATGAACAATCTTAAAAAGGAGGACCTTGAGGTCAAAAATAGAATTTTTATTCAAAAATAGACTATTTGGATTTGGAGGATCCAAAATATAAAAAAATATTGTATATATTATTTAGGCTTACTCTAAATATAAACGTGGTTCTAGCGGAAATGACCGATTACTGTACGTGTGTACATTAGTTTTAATTTTGTCCATGTTAAAAATTACACAAGTACACTACATAATATACCTAAAATATTTTAAAACTGTCAATAATGTGAGTGAAAAACCCAGATAACCATTAAAAACGTGAATTACATTAAGGATAAATAATTAGTAACTACTTGCATGACAATAATATCATAGTTAATAGTAAATATTTAAGCGAATCAAAATTATTTCGTATTTGATTAAAACATAAGAATAGTTAAATTTCAAACTTACCTGGTATCAACTGGAAAATTGAATTCACTCTCTTGTACATGGTAACTTCAAAATCACAGTCTGATCAGCACTGCTTGTCTTCATAGGCTACTATACAGAGAAGTAGTGACCTAATGAAAGATAACACAGGCAAACTGGCAACGCCGGAAATAAGGAGCTAAATACCGCGAAAACTCCTGCAACGTCATGGGACCACAAATGACAGTGTTTTGACACCCCTAATGTGGTCCAGATTTGTAGTCCTCGTGGACCACAATGACAGGTAAAATGATACTCGCTAGGACCACAATCGCGGGAGGTAGAAAACTATATATATATATATATATATATATATATTAGTAACATGCCTGTTACTTGTAATTTAAATTTTTTTAAAATATTATTCAACTTATTATAATTATTACATTATCAGTAGTTGTTTCGTAAGTATTAATGTAGTGATATTGCTTTACTCGTATTGTAGATAATTATACTATTATTATTAAGAGCTTGCGTTCATAATTCTTACGAGTTCTTGATGCCTAGTAATATGTACAGGATATCTAGATACCATAGGTTCTTTAGAAAAAAAATGTGGGGAAAAAAATCACAAGAAGTAGGATTTTAACTGTTAAAAAAGTAATTTCAAAAAGGAAGATGTCAGTTAGATTAGTGTTAGAAAACTAAATCAAAATTAAATCCAAGCAACTAAAAATACTAAAGAAATAAATCGTTACAAATAAAATAAGGTGACAAATTGGAACCAAACATAAAACACACTGCACACCTGTTGTTGTAACCCATTAGTATTAAATCCCTTTCTCCCAATAACATTTGATTCTTATCTTAAAGAATAATAGTAACGAAACTGAAACACACAGACAAATTTCAACACATAGTCAGTTCTGTTTTTGTTATGCATCTTGCATTAAATAAAAACAAAATGTTCCATTATTCAACAGAATGAATGTAGATAACTACTGGAAACATGGTTACCAAGTGTAAATGAGACAAAACCAAGAAACTTATCAGAGTGGAAAATAATATCTGAATGAAGGTGAGGAACATGGACATAAACAAAATTTCCATGAAAAAATAAGGAAGCAGAAAAGACAAACACAAGGAGATTACAGTAGTGGAAATGAATAATATCACGTAGCTCTCCGAGTCCACGTATAATTTAACTAAATGGTGTAACATTTGATATGCTTATGTTATTATTATTTAGTGAGTGGGTTAAAACAAGTCATTTTTATATTTAAACGGCCATTTTATCCTATATTGGTCATTTATTAAACAACAATGCCTATTTATTTGTCTAAGGTAATGTTTTGGCAACATTCAAGCACACGCCACAGTGTAGAAAGACATGTAAAGCCAATGTCTTTCTAATGTACCACCGTCTGCATTAGCCCAAGTGTGCACAATAGTCGGACTTTAAAAAAAAAAAAAAAAAAAAAAAAAAAAAAAATCTAATGTACCAAATTTTCTGTTTATGTGGATTTTTTCATGAAAATAATTAATTTTGTTAACTTTGTGAAGACCTCGACAGAAGGATCTAACCACTTGTATTACAGCCTGAAGATGAAACAGTGACGTTTTGAAATCAAGGTTGCCCTTACGAGGTGAGTTAAAAGACCACTAGACGGAAGAAAATAGGTTAAGCCTAATACAAAAATTACATTTTTATTTTAGCGCATTTAATACATATATTTTATTAAAAACACAATTGCTGTAGTGATAAATATCTAGAACACGAAACTGTAGGCCTTATAACACTCATAGCTAACCTCAAGCAATAAAAGTATAAGAACTAATTAACTGATTGAAGTAATCCTAAAAAAACAAATGTCTGCTATATTGCACTTTTTGCTGGTATGAAAAAACACATAAGGAAACTGATACAATGATTTTACATTAATCATTTATATACTAATTATATTTTGTTCCCTTCTTATCACTGTAAGAAGAGACAGTTGCTATGAACATCTGACTTTCGACGAGCAGCACAATGTAGTAAAGTCACATAAGTGGTCATTTCAGTGGTTGCATAGATATAGATACAGAAGATGTCACCGAATGGGTAAAGGACTACAAAGATTGCGGATAAGTGAATTGACAGATATGAAATCATTGTGGCAAGCACAGCTAGGCAGAAAACTTAACAGTGATGAAAAGACGGAAAGATAACTGGAACAGACTATACACACTTCTCAATTGGACAATATTATGGGGCACTTGGAATGCCAGACTTACATCATATCAGGTGAACAATTGGATATGAAATCATTGTGGCAAGCACAGCTAGGCAGAAAACTTAACAGTGATGAAAAGACGGAAAGTAGACGCAGCACAACTGGAACAGACTATTCACACTTCTCAATTGGACAATATTATGGGGCACTTGGAATGCCAGACTTACATCATATCAGGTGAACAATTGGATGTCAAACAATTGAGTGATTATGTGATTGTGCACATTCAAATGGCATACAAGTTAGTAGCAAAAAAATTTTGTAAATATGTGAATAATCTTTTAATGTATAGTACATTAATTTAATATTTCCAATGCAATGTTACTGTTAAAAGCACTGTGTGAATATATTTACTGGTATCACTTTTTGGTACGTAAAAATCAAGTAAGTTTTTTTTACTGATTTCTAGCTATTTTTTCCAGGATTTATGAAACTACCACTAAGAGTTGTCCACTTTTTATAAAACATTATACAGTCAAATGTTATTATAACAGCCACATGAAATTACATTGACTCTTATATAGCATCAGGCTATATAACACTTTTTCTTTAATATAAAAAAGTCAGATTGCATTTTTTTTAAATAAAATTTTCTTATATATCATCCAGACATCTTACAGAACATCTTTCATCTAACTGAAAACATAATTTTATTTGCGAACCCTAAAAATATGTTCTAAAAATGCCTACAAAGTATTAATAAAAAAAAAAAAATATAACAAACAATTAAAAGCATAAACAAAGCAAATCATTGGCTCAGAAAAACTTTCACTCGCAAAACAAACTTACAAACAGCAGACGGTCGATAGTTTGCTGATAGAAGAGTAACGTGTCAATCTATACACAGTAACAAGAAAATTAAGTACTTTTCAACTGGCCAAAATTTTTAACTTAATTATATTATAGTTTATTATTATTCAATTATTCTAGACAATTTTTTTATTCGTCACTAAACCAAAGGAAGTTTTACATATTTTTAATAGCCAATTGCAGTAAAAAATTATTTAATTTTTCACACAAGCTGACATTCCCAGTTTCAAAAGGAATTCCATAATCTAATCATTACAAGTAGATTAGTTGTTTTGACTGGTATTATTCATGGTAAATAATTTAACAGAGGTATTAAAATGGCATCCATTAACCTCATACTAAATAAATCCAAAAACACAACAAACCCTAATAAATCTAATAAACAGTGTAATTTATCCAAAAACCCTATTATGCAAAACAAAAATGGATAACCGACCAAACTACTTAACAATTACTTTAACCGATTTTGCTTAAATTTTGGGTTACAAAATATGAATATTAAAAGCTCAAGTCAGTATACCTAACTCTTAATTTCCCTCCTAATTTTTTTTGTCTCCAAATTTTTTAAAAATGGGAACTTTTACATGTAAATTAAAATGTACATTTAAAATAATGTATTTGTTAAACAGTTGTTTATAATTTTTCTCCTTCAGGTTCATTACAATGGGCGCTCGATTCACCAGTGCCATTGGTGATCTGAATGAGTCATATTTACTGTGCCATTCGATTATTCAATACACAAAACAAAACTTACAACTAAAAGAATCAATATTACATCATCCCCCTCCATACCACACAATCAGATCAGAGTAAAAGAGTAAATACTTCACGAAAACATACATTAATATCATTTTTCTTGATTCTTTATCTGCTGTACAAACTTCTTTCAAATGCAATGTGGTTTGTGTGACCTGTACTGCCTGTCAAAAAGGAAGTATCCCTGGCCTTGAATAACATATTATGTTAAAGGGACATGTTGAATGTGCAGAATGTTTATTCCTGACACTCAGATGATTTTCTACTATACATAGTAGACATGTTTTATTAATGTTTTCATTACGGTTTAAGCTTTAATGTCAAATTAGTAGGCTGTTGCTTTAAACAGATATTTCTGCATCGAGCCTAAGGTTCGATATCAAGACATCTGGATAATCGATTGTCCTTTGTGTTTTTAAAAGTTGTGCAATTGTACACATTTCTTCTTTTACTTTACTCATGAAAATAATAAACCAATAACTTACCTCAAGGCGGAATTTGGTGTCCGAATCATCCAATGGCGTAAGGAAGTCTAGGCTGAATATATCTGCATAGATGAGCCCCGCCAAGCCTGGCCAGTCATGAGGGCACAAGCCTTTGTTCTCCCAGAACTCATCTTCTCCACCCCAACGTCCTAGAACCTGCGAAGGGTAGAACCTCTCTAACATCAGCGCACCCTGTTGTATGGCAATCTGAAACAATTTAACAGTTTAAACAATCCACTTGTGGTTATATTAAACATGTTTTTTTCATTGGCTCGTGCAATCAGCTTTTACTTAATACAACTTTAAAAGGTATTTGATCTCTAATTAATTAAACCTTTACACTACAAATGATCTGATCGTCCAAATCATCACCATAGGGTATTTTATTTACCTATGTATCTTATCACCTAAGTATCTTATTTACAAATTATAATTGTATTTAAAAATTATTAACTTGTACATGCTTACATCAAGCTAATATACTTCAATTTTAAAAAAACTGATTTTCAATATGAAAAACTTAACCAAACATTTGCCATTTACTTTCTACGAGGACAATTCAAAAAGTAAAAGGAAATTTAAATTTCCTTCCAAATCATATGTATATCAGCACTGATTGTTCTGCTGTAACTTATAACATCAATCAGCTGTTAATTGAAAGTACTGTTTCATTGTTAGCTAATTGTGATTGTGTTTAAAAAAAGTGTGTAAAATTAGTTCTCGACAATCGATGAATTACAGTTGATAATATTGCAAGTGAGTTGAATGTAAGCCATCATCCACGATTCTTTAAACTTTCGAAAAGTCTGTGCTTGCTGGGTTCCACGTTAATTAACCAGCATCCAAAAGAGAATCATTTCAAAATTTCCCAGAAGCAATTGAAACATTATGAAGAAGGAGACTCATTTCTTATATGAATCATAACCATTGATGAGACATGGGTCCATCATTTTGAACCAAAGAGTAAGTGACAAAATTTGGTGTGGAAACATCCTTCATCTCTCCAAGCAAATTAGATTAAATAACTTAGATCAAATATACTAAGCAAGCCTCACCTACAGACTTCAGGACCAAAAGTAGATTTTACATTGTTCGTCAGAGCACACAGTATGCCACAATAAAATTGACAATCTTACCATATTTTGTTCAGTAAAAGAAACTGATATCTTCGAAAGAACTGAGCATGCTTTCAAAGGAACAATATCAATTGTTTTAAGTGGTTATATGTTGGTTCATAGTTCTTCAAGATTATCATGAAATAGTTTGTAATTGCTATTTTTGTCAGAGATTCAATACCATTTAAAAATACTGTTATTTTTGATAATGTTTGTTAACATTATCTGTAACTGCTTTACTGTATATTACAGTAAACAATTTATAAATGCAGTAAATTATTGCCTGGTGAACCTGGAACTGTAACAAGCTCCTAGAACTTAGCCATATTTTTTAAACACCTAGAGGAAATATATCTTAAGATATTTTTTCATTAAACAAATAAAAATTTATTTGGAGTGACTGAAATAATAAAACATATTGAGTGAACACTACAGTGTGAATAGATTACGAGATATGCTGGCATCATATGGCTTGGAGTTCTCCCATTCAGGTACTATTGACACACAGAAATTTACTTATTTCTATGTGTAAAATCTGTAAAAATCAACATACATAATAATAGGAATACATGGAAAACAAAAGGTACTCTAGTTTGAAGACAAAAATTAAAAACTTTATCATGAAATACACAAGTTTAGTAGTAATATAACATTCAGAGTTTTATAAAAAAATATTTATAGAAAAGTTATAAATGCTGTTGCCATATGAAATTAATAAAAAAATAATTTCTTCTAACCATGTTGCTAAAACCTCTTGGGATATAATAAATACTCTATAACCCAAAAATATAAAATCACCTACTCAAATGGAGGTTGATAGTAAACCATGCTATGATTCATTTAACTTTCCTATATATTTAATAATTTTGTTTAATCCTTTAGGATGCCTTAAAAAAGGGCCTTGATTGGAGGCAAGCAGATGACATCATTCATGGTGCTTTCTACTGTCAGCAGAGGAGGTCAGGAAAGCCTTAAAGAAATTAAAATTTAAAAAAATCTGTTTTACATTGATGGAATCTCTATTTGGTTCATTAAACAGTGTTCAAAGGAACTTATTGAACATTTACTTACTGTAAAAAACTCTTCTTTTACAGTGGAAATTTATCTAAGTAAACTGAAAACAGCTGAAGTTATTCCTTTATTTAAGTAAGGTGAGAAATTAAATATGATATTTGAGAACTTGAGGTAAATCTACACAAAACAGAGTATATATGCATTGGTGGGCAGAGCAGGAATCTTCTACTGGAACACAATGCAAAAATCAGGGGCGTACAACTTATAAGTATGTAAGAATGACAATTACTAACGATGGACCCTTGAACACAACGATAAAAGAACGGAACACCTTAGGAAGAAGAGAAATAAGGATAATGAATAGCCTCATATGAGATCAACTTATATCAAAAATAAATAAACATAGAATATACAATTATCAATACAATTATGAAAAAGTATAATCTCATATGGAAGCGAAATATGGCCACTGAAAAAAAAAACAGAAAAATGTTTTGAAGCTGCAGAAATGGACTATTGGCAAAGAGCCGCAGTTTGGTCCAAACGGGAAGATAAAAAATTTAAGAATCCATAAAATCATGGATATGAGGCATATCATTGTAGACGACATCAAGACAAAACCACTTCGATTGTTTGATCATGTCCAAAGAATGGACGAAAATCGACTTCCCAAACTATTTTAAAATAGAAACTATATGGTCACAAAAAAAAGAGGAAGACCGAGACTTAGTTGGAGAGAGGGAATTGATAAGAAAGTGAGAGAGAGGGAATTGGCTCAAGATCTGTGGAATAACAAGGAATTATGGAAGCTAGGAATCGCTTTATTGCTCGTTTTTAGTGAAATATTTAAACAGCCTTATCTGGATCAGCTTACAGGTTTCTTGGTAAGTACATAAATAATCCATTTTGACCTACTAAGAAAATACTTAATGTCTTTGTGTATTATTTGCCATTATTGATTTATTTGTTTTATTTTAAAATACAAAAAATCTCCAGTTCAATGTTCAGTTTTGTTTGTGCTTCAGTTAGCTTTACATAAAGACTCACTTTGTTAAAATAAACTCTTTACAGAATCTTACAAATATTTACAATTTTACAAATATTTTATGGAGTCTTAAAAATAAATTCTAGACAATGCTAATAACATTCAAATTACTTAATAACTAGATGGGTGAGGTGTTGGTAAAAGATCTGAGGTGATTTATGGATGATTTAACAAAATAAAATAATGAATTTAAGTTTAAGCTATTGTAAATTAGATTGGGCCTAAAACAGTGGGTAAATTTTCACTTATTATAAAAACAGTTGTAAGTTTTTGAATAATTATGTTCTCAAGTCTAATGATTATAGATGTTTGATGATGGATGTAATGATGACAAAAGTTTGGCCAAGAGTGAAAGAGGCCTTGATGGCCTAGTTGATAGCGTACTAGGCTTTCACCCCCGAGGACCCGAGATTTCCTGCCAGGGCTTGGCATTTTCATACGCTATAAATCATCCCATCGTCTGCATTAACCCAAGTGTGCACAATAATCAGACGTAAAAAAAAAAAAGTTTGGCCAAGTTTCTGATGTTTCCAACATTCTGACATATTACCAAATGTTTTGTGTTAAATATTTTTATAAAGTGAGTTAAATTTAATATTTGATAAAATGAAGGTGTAGTTCACTCTCAAGTTATGTTTCACCAATGTAATATTCTTCAAATTGTTAAACCTCTTTCTTCAAATGTTTAGACAAGAAAAAAATCACAATGGTTTCCTCATTGCTGATTTTTTCCTTTTTCTTCGTCTTCTATTTTTATTCCTCTACAAACTATTAGTTCTACTTTAATTTTTTTTATAGACTGATCATTTATTGAGAATTCATTTATTTATGTTTTTACATGAAAGTATCTTAAGCCTAAATGATGTTTACAATAATATTATGAATATGATATTTAATTTAATATGGACTGTGAATAAAAATGAGCTACGGATGTTTTCTTTAAAGTGAGTTCAGGATTGGTGATTTATGACATGTTACCCTGAGGTGATTAGATAAATTTATAACTGAAATTTCGGTATTGTTAAATGTGTATGACATAATAGACTGAATTTTATATATAAAACATTTTATTTTTATTCTTTTTAGGGTTACATGATAGGTTTATCTATTGGTAACATACCTCTAGAGCCTAAACTTAAACATGGAAATTAAAAAATTTGGTTATTCATTTATTATTCATGTCCAAACCAAGATTTATAGAATATTTGTTTTGAGAAAATGATTAAAAAATATATTTCTAACTAAAAGTTAATGTTTAACAGTTTATTATTCCAAGGAAATTTTTAAGGCTTTTACATTTCAATTAAATATCTGTGTACAAAACCCACCTTCAGATCCAACCTATTCAGTTTTAGCTTTGCTCGTACAGTGGGTGCGAGACCGCATTGTAGCTCACGTCTGCGCTTATCCAGCTTCTCGTGCAAACTCGCCATTAAGTCCTGACCTTCTCTCTCTAAAGCTTTATAAGGACCAGATCGGGACAGCTGTGCCGAGAATGGGCCAAAACATGCTTCAACAAACTGACTGTGACAAACAAACAAAAGGCTGTAATATTTGAATATATTGCTTATAGAAGGAAGTAAAAAAAGTACAACTTTTTTTTATAAGTAAAATCAAAGACCTAGGTATGCTTTTGTTGAAGCGTCCATTGGTAATGTTCCTCTAGTACCTAATCAGAAAATCACATTATTACAAAAACAGTATAACCCTAGTTATCTGAAATAAAGGAGGAGAACCTGTTTCGAATAATGATTTTTTGTTGTTGTTAAGTCATGCACATGTAATACGTTTTTGTACCTAATTAATTTTTAAAGATTTTGAAGTCAAATGATTCTAATCTCCTTTTTAGGGTTTATTTTTGTATTTTTAATAATATACAGTTTTTAATGCTGATTATGATGGTGAAATCAAAATTTAAAAAAGTGAGATTAAAAAAATACTTTTAAAAATTATTTTTCATCATACCAACAAGACCAGTGGTGCATATAGTGATTATAACAGTGATTATAACAAATGCTGATAACGTTGTTATATTTACAGATATATGTAAATACCTGAAATCTTTCTGTGGCTGTAGGATCTTTTGTTCTATTTGATGCTGGTAGGCCGCTAGTTCATCAAGTTCCAACTTGGCCTCAAAAGCTGCCAAAGCTTGTTCAGGACGAATCTACAATAAACAAACATAATAAAGATTCAAACTATATTTGCGATACTCTCACAGTCAACAATTTTAACATTAATAAACATGAAGTACGTAAAATACAGACTTAAAAGTCTGGAACTATTCACAAACTAAATTAAATTAATTTCAAACTTACAACAAACACTGTTTTCTTTTGTTATTCCTGAATATCTAAGCATTTTATCACAAACATTTCAGAATAATACTCCTAATTAGACCAACAATAAACAGACAAGTTTATTTTAAAGTTACAAATATTAAGTGTTACGTTTTATGAGACATACTCTTATTAAAATAAAAAAAACAAATCACATCAATTTTTAGCTGTAGCCTTACTTGGTAGAAGTAGTTAGAAGTAAAACCAGGTCCTGCAACTCTTTTCACTACAAAACTGTCACATGCAGGAATCCGGCCTCTCTTCTTAATAACTAAATGGAAAACTAAAGTGTCCCAGGCTAGTTGAAACCAATATCTTAGCAAGCAAACTGAAACAAAGAAAAATTATGTAATTCATAAGCCTTCAAATTTAAAAAAAAATATTAATATTAAAAATTCCTTTTGGGAAAATAGAACCCATTTAACCCATTTAACAATTTCTGAACCCTACAACTGTCTAACAGACACTCTGTAGTGCCCGTGGTTTTCCTGTAGGAATGTTGACTTACTTTTAAAAAATCCACAAGGGATATTTGGGAAGGGATGTATGTTATAAATCACTGTTTTCAGGAAAGTGTACAAAATAACTTAGACTATTTGTTTTAAATTTATTGCATTATTTACTTTTTTTATAAATTTGTAAACCTTTTGGGCACACAATAAAATTAAAATACAAAATTATCTAACATTGAAAATATACAAATTGTTGCGCATTTTATCTCATTTCAGAATTTTTAATAAAACATTTAATTAGATTGTTTTTAATAATAAAAATAATGACTTTGTTGTAATGTGATGCTAGAGGAATTTAGATGAACACTGCACTCTTTAGTGAACATTAATTTCTCAGTGATAATTAATTATGAACAGAAATTATAAAATTATGTATCATAAAAGAAATTTTGAAAAATATGTCACTAAAAAAAATCATGCTTTCTAAAATAAATCAATGTATAAACAGTAGCTAATGTTATAATGAAAACCATAAGACAATGATATAAATTTGTTTTATAAATAAATAAGAAAAATGATGTAAATAAATGATATATATTTACAGTGCTTGAAAATAATATTTGTCAAACGATTCCACAGCTACCTAAACAATACAAATTTTATATCAAGTTATAGTCACAGAATTAATCAAGAAAATTATTTATAAAAGCAAAACAAAATAAATAAATTGTTACTTTCTCCACAAATACAAATGTTTGTTGGTATGTTCGGTTTGGTACATTTGACCATAATTTTATTGAAGTAGAAAATTCAATTTTTGTTAATTTTTGAAGACTTTTTGAACAAAAATGTCTTTTTAGTTTTCAACACTGTGTGCACACAATAATAGACATACAATCAAGTAAAAATCTTCTTTTTTTATTTAGGAGACCTTGAAATAAGCATATCCAACATGCACATACACGCAGGCATGTACGTGTATAAGACCTAGGTGGGACACCTTGCAGAAGGACATAGTCTATTTTTTGTTGCAAAAATAAAATTTAAAGGAGGAAATAGGGGATGACAGTTTGTATGTGGAACCAATCGTTTGTCAAATTAGGGATATAAAAATTCATTTTATCTATACTTTTGGTAAGAAATAAAGAATGTTTCTGCGTTTCTGATCAATCAAGATAAAATAGCGAATGATTTCAATTTTTTTAAAAAGTATTTACCTACCAATGTATCTATAATCTATCTATACTAACCGCTGACCAATTTTGCCAAAGAGAAATTTTACATCATAATGTCAAAAGATGCTAACCCGAACAGACAGACAGTGAGGGCAAATGACATTATCAGATGTATGTGATCTCATGAGGTTTCAGATGCTGAGCATCATGTATTTCTAGAGCTTCAGAGACTTTTGAGCAGACTCAAGTTCTTCAGATTTTAGATGCTGAGTGTCATGTGTCACCGATAGCTGCAGAGACGACTGAAGAATCTCAAAAAGGTGTGTTTTAAATGCTAAGCGGCAGTCAGAAAGTATGTTCACAATGAGTACATGGGAGGCGTTTCACTATGCCACTTTTGATTATGACCCAGTGACTGATTATATTAACAATTGATTAGTTCCCATAGGGAGAATGGATAAAAAATGTAAACACTGTGAAGCACTCAAGAGGAAAGAAGAAACTTCGGGTATGTGTTGTTCTGGTGGAAAAGTTTCAGTCTTGGTGAGCCAGAAGATCCAGTGAAATCTTTACTTTTGGATGATAGCAATGAATCACGGCATTTTTTAAACAGAATAAGAAAATATAATCTTTGCTTTCAAATGATGTCATTTTGTATAGATGAAAGTTGTACCTGATTTTTGACCGGAAAAGTCCGGAGCTGTATACCATCAAGATATAACAAAGGAGCTTGGATCTGTCGACGGCGACTGAAGGCAATGCACTGAGTCTTAGCAGCAGAGAATTTAAAGCCAGTAGATCTCGTCCATGTCTGCAACTTATTTATTACCAGCTGAAGAGTTCTTTCAGCTGTTGCCATATTTCTGGTGCTTACATAAATAGCAAAATCATCCACAAAGAGCGAACATCGGACAGGGGACTGCACATTAGCGGTAATTCCATTGATTGTGATAGCAAACAAGGTAACACTAAGTACACTCCCCTGTGGAACACCATTCTCTAAGTGGAATTGATCTGAAACTGTATTTCCAAGATGTATCCTAAAGTACCTATTAGACAGGAAATTTGTAATAAAAGCTAGAATTCTGCCTTTTATACCCCATTATTTTAAAATGTTCAGTATTCCTCTTCTCCAGGCCATGTCGTATGCCTTCTCTAGGTCAAAAAATACTGCAATAAGTGTTTGACGCAAGAGGAAGGCATTTTGAATTGCAGATTCTAACAAAACCAAATGATTCATAGAAGATCGACCTTGTCGAAAGCCGCACTGGTCTTTCGATAGTAATTTATTAGTTTCTAAATACCAAACAAGGCGACGATTTACCATTTTTTCTACCAGCTTGCATAGCACGCTGGTGAGAGAAATAGGACGATAGCTACTTGGATCAGTTTTCTCTTTGCCTGGTTTAAGAATGGGAATTACTGTAGCTTCCAACCAATCGCCAGGGAATGTACGCTCCTTATACATACGATTGTATATTTCGAGAAGAAACAGCTTACCCGACTTTGTAAGATTTTTAATCATGGAGTAAACAAGGTTGTCAGGCCTGGGAGCTGAATCCTTGGTGAACAGCAGTGCAAATTCTAGCTCACGTAGAGTAAACAGACTGTTCAGAGGAGAATCATCAGACTGTTCAGAGGAGAATCATCAGAAGTACCGACAGTAAAAGGCAATTTTTCTATTGCGCTTTTGTGTTTACAAAAGGCAGTGTTATAGGCTGCAGAGGAGGAAAAACTTGCAAAAGATGACCCTAAAAGGTTTACAATGTCGGAACCGTCAGAAACCAATAATCCATTCGCCTGTTGAATTCCCATCAGTCCTACAGATGGAGGCGGACCACAAATGGAACACAATTTCTTCCATAATACAGAAGTAGGTGTTGTTCTACATATTGTTCCAATGTATTGGGTCCAAGAATCCTTTCTGCTTTGCCTGAATATTCTACGAGCTTTTGCACGAAGGACTTTATATTGTTCTAGGTTTTCACTTGTCGGGTTTCTGTTGAATCTCCTCAGAGCTTTTCTACGTAGACGTAACGCCTTCCTACATTCCTCGTTCCACCAAGGGACAGGTGGACGTGAAGGGCGTACTGAAGTTTTTGGAATAGATTTCTCTGCTGCTTGTAAAATGTTTTGACTAAATTTAGACACTATTGTGTTTATACAATCATTATATTCAATGTCTGGTGATACAAATTTCTTCATAAATTCCTCCCAATTTGCTTTTTTCAGAATCCAACGCGGCAGGCGTTGATCCGGACAAGGGAAATTACGAAATGAAATATTAATGGGAATATGATCACTGCCGTAAAGATCAGGTAATACCGACCATTCAAACTTCGTTCTCAGAATTGGACTGCAGAATGACAAGTCAACAACAGTCCAATATCCAGTAGATGTCGCTAAATGCGTATGGGAACCGTTACTAAGAAGACATAAATCCAATTTGGACCTTATCCTTTCAATGCGTATTCCTCTAGAGTTATAGGTTGATGAACCCCATGCAGTATGATGAGTGTTAAAATCGCCTAATAATAATATCGGCGGTGACAAATGGCATATTAAGTCATGTACTTCATTGTTTTGGAAATTGTAATTAGGCGGTAAGTATAGGCTGCAGATTGTAAGTTTGAATGGTACGGTTATTTGAACGGCAACAGTAATATAAAGGAGTTACTATATTCACAAGAACCGACTCAACTGAGTTGTGAACCAGAATGGCTACACCACCTCTGGCTCTTTCATCAGCGATGAAATCTGCTCTGAAAACAGAATAACCCCTGATACTGAAAATGTGAGATTCACACAAGCGAGTCTCCTGAAGGCACAGTATTAAAGGCGACATATCTCGT
>JAJIZJ010000187.1:0-22300 GCA_022606455.1 Callitettix versicolor | reverse complement strand
TTTATTCTTTTCACTGGTTTACGAATGTGGTTTATTTACCTTTTGGTCCAACCTGTTTTTTCACGTATCAAATTCTTCTAGTTCTTTCAATTCATTCCATCAATTTCGTTCCGTTGGCTTTCTAACATACGTTTCTGTCTCCAAATTGTTATTATTATTCTCGTTTTTAGCACATACTAGAATCACTTTATTTCAATATAGTCGCTGTAAAATAAAATAGTAGCTCATTTTATTTTAGGTGGATAAAATAAGCTGTTATTTTTCAGTGTTTATTAAATTTTAATTTCTGGAATGTCTGGGTATTAGGAAACACATTTGCAAACAAACTTTACGACACAAATTTCACACGAGCTAAACTTTCAATGTGCCGAATTCTAAATTGAACGTGACGCAACACATAAATCTTAAACGATTCCCCTAATTTAGTCTGACTTTAAAGCATTTCGAATTCAGGCGCCCCTTCGAGCTTTTACCGCCTCCTACTTTCATTTCTGTAGCTTTAATATAATCAAGTCATACAAAAATAATGTTTACGTTCTAAAAATAACTTTTTAATTACTTTGTCTTCGTTTATTTTATAGAACTTCAAGTAAAACTAAGTTATAAAGCGGACTATGCAAATATTTAACGTCAATTTAATAAGCGACTTCTGCAATGAAGTAGGCGTGCATTGCTTTTACTGAATAACTTTAAAAGTAATATCATCTTGCGTTTTAAATTTTATCTAATTGCTATTGGTATCTAGGATCTAAACTAGTACAAAGGCACGATCCAAAATTTATCTTGTTATTTTAAATGAGGTGAATGTATACTGCAATTTATCTAATCTTATTCATATTATATTTCTGAAAGTTTGTGTGTTTGTTTGTTTGTTTGTTATTCAATCACGCTTTAACCACTGGTCCAATTGAACGAAATTTGGTACGAATATGGTTTAAGTATCTGAGATACATATAGGCCTATTCCCGTTTTAAAAAATGTCGTTATACTACTTACCTAGCCCAAAATAATTATTAGTATTTAGTTTTGTGACATGTGTTAACTGTAGTTAGGTTTAATTTCTGTTTACTGAACATGAGATTTAGGCACCTGAGATGGACATAGATCTAATCCCATTTTACAAATCTTAATCTATGTTTTATTTATTGCAAAATTATTGCTCTTAATGTTACATTTTCATCTAATAATCACAATTTGGTATTTTTCATTTAAGACTTTTCAATGTTTTAAAAGGCAGAGTGCAGAATATATATATTATACACAATTTTATTAGGATAGTTTAATTGTACGGTAGTATATATATTTGTGTAATTACATTATATGAAAAAATGGCAAATATGCAGTGCAGCATCTATTAGAGTTTTCGATATTTTTGTTACTAAAATGCTTTATTATGTGCCCAAATGCAAGAATCCAAAATATGAAAGCAGGAGAAGTACGATAAAAATAGAAAATAAAAGTAACCAACATAACCTCAAAATTGCTACCGGCGAAAATCGGTACAGTGTTGTAGATCAGTAAAACAATAAAAATACGTCTAACACGGGTTTGGGTGATAGGAAACCCATTTTTAAAAAGAATAGTGCATAACCTAAGTGACACGGTTGTTAGGCCTAACACGGTGATGCGTGAAAAAACCTTTATATTTTTTTAAAGAATATTAGGCTACATATCCTAACTGTCACGGTTGTTAGGCCAAACACGGTGATGCGTAAAAAATCCTTTATATTTTTTTAAAGAATACTACATATCCTAACTGACATGGTTGTTAGGCCTAACACGGTGATGTGTGAAAAAACCTTTAAATTTTTTTAAAGAATACTACATATCCTAACTGAAATGGTTGTTGGGCCTATCATTGTGATGTGTGAAAAAACCCTTTATTTTTTTAAAGAGTTTCCAAACCTTAACTGACACGGTTGTTAGGCCTAACATAGTCATGCGTGATAAATCTTTATATTTTTTTAAAGAATACTCCATAAGCTAACTAACATAGTTCTTAGGCCTAACACGGTGATGCATTAAAAGAACCTTTATTTATTTTTTTTAAAAGAGTACTACATATCCTGACACGGTTGTTGGGCCTATCACAGTGATGCGTGAAAAAACCTTTATATTTTTTTAAAAAA
Organism: Callitettix versicolor; assembly: GCA_022606455.1. Taxonomy (NCBI): domain Eukaryota; kingdom Metazoa; phylum Arthropoda; class Insecta; order Hemiptera; family Cercopidae; genus Callitettix; species Callitettix versicolor. Next base: position 20,171 of record JAJIZJ010000187.1, on the reverse strand, counting down.
TACCACATATCCTGACACGGTTGTTAGGCCTAACACTGTGATGCGTAAAAAAAAATCTTTACATTTTTTTAAAGAATACCACATATAATAACTGACACAGTTTTAGGCCTAACACTATTATGCGTGAAAAAACCTTTATATTTTTATAAAGAATACCACATATAATAACTGATACAGTTGTTAGGCCTAACACTGTAATGCGTAAAAAAACTTTTATATTTTTTTAAAGAATACTACATATCCTAACTGACACGGTTATTAGGCCTAACACGGTGATGTGTGAAAAAAACCTTTAAATTTTTTTAAAGATTACTATGTATCTTAACTGACACGGTTGTTAGGCCTAACACGGTGATGCGTAAAAAAACTTTTATATTCTTTTAAAGAATACTACATATCCTAACTGACGCAATGGTTAGGGGCCTATCATGGTGATGTGTGAAATAAAACCATTATTTTTTTTAAAGAGTACTCCAAACCTTAAAAGATACAGTAGTTAGGTCTAACACGGTGATGCATCAAAAAACCTTTATATTTTTTTTAAGAATATTAGGCTACATATCCTAACTGACACGGTTGTTAGGTCTAACACTGTGATGCGTAAAAAACCTTTATATTTTTTTAAAGAATACTACATATCCTAACTGACACGGTTGTTAGGCCTAACATAGTGATGCGTGAAAAATCTTAATATTTTTTTACAGAATACTCCATAAGCTAACTAATATGGTTGTTAGGCCTAACACGGTGATGCATTAAAAAAACCTTTATTTATTTTTTTAAAAATAGTACTCCATAACCTAACTGACACGGTTGTTGGGTTAAATGGTGATGCAGGAAAAAACCTTAATTTTTTTTAAAGAGTACTCCATAACTTAATTAGTTATGGACACGGTTGTTGGTCCTAACACGGTGATGCATGATCTTTAATGTAAATTATGATTGCGGGCAAAGCCGTGACGGGTAACAGCTAATCATATTATATTTCTGAAAGTTTGCTTTTGTTTATTTGTTTGTTATTCAATCACACTTTAACTACTGGACCAAATATGATTACATTTGGTGTGAACACGTTTTAGAAGTCTGAGATAAACACAATACTATTCCTGTTTAATTGTATAATAATGACTGTTTAATAATACTGTATTTTATTAAAATATGACATGACCCTGTTTTAGCGTATCGAGTAGCAAAAATTTATATGTCTTGGCAGAAAACCATAAATCGTATAATATTGTATATAGCAATATATTAAAATGAAATGACCTATTCTGATTTTGAAAATCGACTATAAATTTTATTGCTTACAATATAATTGCAGGCAAAGCCGCAACGGGTAACAGCTAGTTATTTATAAATATCGAACTTAATACTAGCTGTTACCCGTTGCGGCTTTGCCTGCAATTATAATGTAGGCAATAAAATATATAGTCGATTTTCAAAATCAGAATAGGTCATTTAATTTTAATATATTTATATATGCAATAATATACGATTTATGGTTTTCGGCCAAGACATATAAATTTTTGCTACTCGATACTTAAAAAACGGTCCTGTCATATTTTAATGAAATAAAGTATTATTAAAAAGTCACTATTATACAATTAAACTGAAATAGTATTGTGTTTATCTCAGGTGTTCATACCAAATTTAATCTCATTTGGTCCAGTAGTTAAAGTGTGATTGAATAACAAACAAATAAACAAAAACAAACTTTCAGTAATATGAATTAGATTTGCTGCTACCCGTCAAGGCTTTGCCCGCAATTATAATATAAATTAAAGATCACGCATCACCGTGTTAGGACCAACAACCGTGTCAGTTAGGTTATGGTGAATTTATTTTTTAAAATAAAGGTTTTTTTAACGCATCACCGTGTTAGTTAAGTTATGGAGTACTCTTTAAAAAAAATTAAGGCTTTTTTCCTGCATCACCTTATTAGGCCCAACAACCGTGTTAGTTGGGATACTGTTTTTAAAAAAATAAATAAAGGTTTTTTTTAATGCATCACCGTGTTAGGCCTAACAACCATGTTAGTTAGCTTATGGAGTATTCTTTAAAAAAATATAAAGTTTTTTCAGGCATCATCATGTTAAGCCTAACAAACGTGTCAACAGTACTCTTTAAAAAAATAAAGTTTTTCACACATCTCCGTGATAGAGTACCGTGTTTAGGATATGTGGTATTCCTTAAATAAATATAAAGATTTTTCACACATCACTGTGTTAGTCCTAACAACCCCAGTTAAGTTTGGAGTATTCTTTAAAAAATAAAGTTTTTTTCAAGATATAGGCCCAACATCCGTATTTTAAGATATGTATTATTTAGAAAGTTTTTTTACGCATAACAACTGTGTCAGTTAGATACGTAGTATTCTTTAAAAAAATATAAAAGTTTTTTCACACATCACCGTGTTAGGCCTAACAACCGTGTCTGTTAATATATTTAGTATTCTTTAAAAAAATATAAAGGTTTTTTTACGCATCACGTGTTAGGGCCTAACAACCGTGTCAGTTAGATTATGTAGTTCTTTAAAAACAATAAAAGGTTTTTTCACGCACCACCGTGTTAGGCCTAACAACCGTGTTAGTTAAGTTCCATTTAAAAAAATATAAATGGTTTTTTTTTATGTAGCCTAGTACTTTTAAAGAAAATGTAAAGGTTTTTTCACGCATCACCGTGATAGGCCCAACAACCGTGTCAGTCCAGGATATGTAGTAGCATTTTTTTAAAAAATATAAAGGTTTTTTTCACGCATCACCGTGTTAGGCCTAACAACCGTGTTAGTTAAGTTCCATAAAAAATATAAATGTTTTTGTTAGAGTACTCTTTAAAAAAATGTAAAGGTTTTTTTCATGCATCACCGTATTAGGCCCAACAACCATGTCAGTTAGGTTATGAGTACTCTTTAAAAAAATAATAAAGGTTTTTTAATTGATCACTGTGTTAGGCCTAACAACCATGATAGTTAGCTTATGGAGTATTCTTTAAAAAAATATACAAATTTTTTCACACATTACCGTGATAGGCCCAACATCCGTGTTAGTTAGGTTATGTAGTATTCTTTAAAAATATACAGGTTTTTTCACGCATCAGCGTGTTAGGCCTAACAACCGTGTCAGTTAGAATATGTTTCCTAGTATTCTTTAAAAATATAGCTAAAGGTTTTTTCACGCATCACCGTGATAGGCCTAACAACTGTGTCAGTTAGATATAGCCTGCAAAAATATCGCTATTCTTTCACCGTGATAAACAACTGGGTTTTATGCTTTCTTTTAAAAATGGGTACACAAAAACCCGTGTTAGACGTATTTTTATTGTTTTACCGATCTACAACACGTTACCGATTTTCACCGGTAGCAATTTTGAGGTTATGATTTTCACTTTTATTTTCGATTTTTATAGTACTTCTCGTACTTTCATATTTTGGATTCTTGCTTTTGGGCACATAATAAAGCATTTTAGTAACAAATATCAAAAATCCAGAATATGCTACAGTGCATATTTACCATTTTTTCATACAATGTAATTACACAAATATTGGCATAGTAATATTTATAATTAATTACTAATACACAGTAATTGTAATATTACAAATTACAATTGGCACTCTGCGTAGGGATTTTTTTACATTTAATATTGAAAATTCAACACAAAGTAACAAATTAGTCAGTTTTGAATAAATTTCAACTGAATACATTAAAAGCAATAATTTTGCAATAAATAAAACACAGATTAATATTTGTAAAATTGGATTAGATCTATGTCCATCTCTGGTGCCTAAATATCATGTCCAGTAAACAGTAATTAAACCTAACAGATGTTACAAAACTAAAAACTGATAATTATTTTGGGCTGGGTAAGTAGTATAATGACGTTTTTTAAAACGGGAATAGGCCTATATGTATCTCTGATACTTAAACCATATTCGTACCAAATTTCATCTCAATTGGTCCAGTGGTTAAAGCGTGATTGAATAACAAACAAACAAACAATCACACAAACTTTCAGAAATATAATATGAATTAGATTAGATTTAGTTTTATGACAAGTGTTAACTGTGTAACAGTGACGTTTTATACGTTATTATATATTGGTAGGTGTGAATAATAATTATTTAATGCCATTATACTACTTACCCAGTGCAACTGGAATTATTTAGTATTCAGTTTATTGATATGTGTTAACTGTAGGCTACAGCAGTGACGTTTTAATAATATTTTACACTTCTTACTATAATATTTTAAATTTGAAAGTTTGTGTGTTTGTTTTTGTTGTTATTCAATCACACATTAACTACTGGACCGATTGAGATGAAATTTAAAATGAACATGGTTTAGGTACCTGAGATGGACATAGATGTATTCCCGTTTTAAAAATCTGAATCACTGTTATTATTTATTACAAAATTATTGTTTATAAGCTTACATTTGCAATGATTTTAATTGAAACAATCTTATAATTCCAAACAACCTGCCTTTCCAAATTAAAATATTGCAGTTTCCATTGAAGTTGGCATTTACAATGACAATTAATAAGTCACAGAGTCAGATATTAAGAGTAGCAGGAATACATTTGGGACTCCGTGCTTCTCCCATGGTCAGTTATGATAGTGTCGAGTAGCAAAAACCATAAAATCATATAATATTGTATTTAGAAATATATTAAACTGAAATGAACGTACTCATGATTTTGAAAATCGACTATAAATTTTATTTTGTGGTGTAAAATACATAGCCATAACTCGTGATAAGAAGTAGTCACTTCTGTCTGCAGTCATGCCACTGCCAATTTTTTTACACCTTATGTGTGCACTTAGTAAGATATTACAACACGTAGGAAATAGGTAGATAATACAATGTTTTATATTGGTCAAATTTTCTATTGTGAAAAATGCGATTGGTTCGGTAATATACGAGTGCTTACATGTCTATGGGCTAATTGATTCAATAATAATAAAGGTGTGACTGTTATGGTATTGGCAGAAAAAGTGTGAATTTAAAAACTTGAAGTAATCAGAATTCATCGTTTGTTTGTGTTTGTCTTTGGTCTTATTTCTTACTAATCTTATTGATAAATTGAAACTATATTTAAAGAAAGTAGATATCATAATATAAAGCATTAATCTTGTACGTAAAATCCAACTGTTAATGCTCTAATAATAATAACTGGCTTGACTGGGACGTAACAGAGGCTTTCGTTAATAATTTTAATACATTTTTATTAATAAACAATCATAATCTAAAGAAATGTGCAAAAATAATTAACTGTAAACCCTCTAAAAACGTTTCTGCTATATTAGTGAGGTATGTGGTATAATAAGGTTTATTATCATTTAACTATTAATAACTAAACTTATTTATATACATAATTAAAAAATAAACAATAACTGTACAAAAAGTCCAGTCAGTAACTGGTTTTGAACTCATGCTTCTTAGTTTCGTTAGCAGAAATCATTGAACTGAGCTACGAATGTACTAAAAACAGTCATGGCTAGACTAAAATTCAAATTAAGAATACTAATAATGTGTATGCGGCAAGCATGGTGTGTTTTACATATTTTGTATCTAAAAAAATTTTAGGACGCCTATAGAAATTTCCTTTAAAAGTTCAATCATATCGTCAAAATCAACTAAATTATTTAAAATGAAATAATTATTTTAAAACATCGATTAAGAATTTGGTCCAACTTGTCGAAATCAGTTCATTAGATTTTGATAAAATTTTGCTCATATATCAATTTATAACTGAAAATTCAGTGTAAAATATTTTAAGTAAAGGAAAATTTTAGGTTAAGGGTGTATTAAAAAATCTCAACAACACAAAGTATTTATTTTCCCCCTTAGAATTTCATTCGAACTGTAACTTTATTTTATTTGAAATTTACTAAAGTTTAAAATTTTACGTATGAAGGAAATAAAAAGTATTATGAACGAATAGCTCGTTTAGTGTGAATTAAAATACAATTGATACCACACAAAATCAATATCTGCTGTAAGGTTGGCAATAGTACATGTTCCGTTAAACTTGCTCGCCTACATTGTTAAGATTAAAACATTTAAACATATAACGTCATCGCATTAAAATGTTTTCATTTTGATTTATTGAAATACATTATTTTGCAAATATTGTTCCTTATTAATCAAACTATAAGATCTAACTTATAAATATAGAAACATAATATCTAATATTTAACGATAATTTTGTTTCCCTATAGTGATGCAGGAGTGGAAGTAATGTTCAGCAAAACAGCTGATTTCGCAACACAGCTGTTACCTCGGTAACATTATTTCAATTGAGGTTATGTTTATTGCCATTCTTTATAATGAATATAAATAATAATAAATAAATCATTTATTAAATTTATTTAAATTGTTAATATTGAAATAATTACGTCTTTTAGTTTTTTTTGCAGTTACTGAAACACTAAAGGGATTGTTGCATTTAATCACATATTTAGTAGTTAATTATAATTTCGCTATTAGATTATAAAAGCCAAAGATCAGAAGTTGGCCTCTGTAAACAACAAGGGTAGCTCCTAGTTTGTTTATAACAATTTACTTTAGCACGTTTGGGTTAAACGTTATTACATTCTTTCTTTTTTAATAGCTATTTTGTGTGCAATTTAAAATGAAAATAAGTTTACCACCAGGGCTTTTTTTATTACAGAAATTATACGCTATTTGTATTCTTAGAAATCCCGTGTTATGAATTATTCATAGTTTTTACGTTGAGTTCTTTGCTTATAATCCTCCAACAATGGTAACATTTGAAAGGAACTAATACCGCGGACTTTGAGACATTTTCTTTTGTAGTAATTTAAAAGTTTAATTTACTTTTGATTCTCTTAAGTAACCAAATTATTCTCATTAATAAATGCATAATTACTGCTAATTGCTTTATTATGTGCTTGCATTTAGCAAATGATTAATGTTGTTTTATTATTTAACTAGCTGTTACCCATCACGGCTTTGTCTGCAATCATATTTTATACTTTTACTATAACAGTTTTATTTTATACGTTATAAATTTAACGTTATAAATTTATAAACATATTTTATACGTTTAAATTTAACAGTTCTACATTAAAGATCACGCATCACCGTGTTAGGACCAACAACCGTGTCAGTTAAGTTATGGATTATTTTTTCAAATAGAGGTTTTTTAAAGCATCACCGTGTTAGTTAAGTTATGGAGTACTCTTTAAAAATATATAAAGTTTATTTTCATGCATCACCGTATTAGGCCCAACAACCGTGTCAGTTACATTACGAGTACTCTTAAAATAAATAAATAAATAAAGGTTTTTTTCACACATCACCGTGATAGGCCCTACAACCGTGTCAGGTAGGATATGTAATATTCTTTAAAAAAATATAAAGATTTTTTCACGCATCACCGTGTTAGGCCTAACAAATGTGTCAGTTAGGTTTGTAGTATACTTAAAAAAAAAAGTTTTTTTTATGCACCACCGTGACAGGCCTAACAACCGTGTCAGTTAGGTTATGCAGTATTCTTTTAAAAAATGGGTTCCTTATCACCCAAAACCCGTGATAGACGTATTTTTATTGTTTTACCAATCTACAAACGTTATGATTTTCGCGCGGTAATAATTTTGAGGTTATGTTGGTAACTTTTATTTTCGATTTTTATCGTACTTCTCGTGGTTTCCGCGATTTTGTATTTTTGATTCTTGCTTTTGGGCACCTATTAAAGCGTTTTAGTAACAAAAATATCGAAAAATCCAGGACATGCTACACTATTTACCATTTTTCATGTAATGACATTTCACAAATATATATGCTATCTTAGAATTAAAGTATCCTAATAAAATTGTATATGTTATAAATTCTGCACTCTGCTTCGAAACAATGAAAAGTCTCAAATGAGAAATACCAGCTTGTGATTATTTGATCTAATGAAACTTAAAATAACAAAACTACAAACAAAAAAGCAAACCAGACTTTCACAAAGAGAAAATACTTACAATTATAGTAATTTTTAACGTGTCGTAATCTGCACTCTGCGTAGGGATATTGTTACATTTAATATTGAATATTCAACACAAAATAACAAATGAGAGTCAGTTTTGAAAAAATTTCAACTAAAATAATTGAAAATGTAACATTAACAGCAATAATTTTGCAATAAATAAAACAGAATAAGATTCTTAAAAAGGGATTAGATCTATGTCCATCTCAGGTACCTAAATCTCAGGTCCAGTAAACAGTAATTAAACGAGTTAACACATGTCACAAAACTAAATACTACATAATTATGTTGGGCTGGGTAAGTAGTATAATACGTTTTTTAAAACGGAAATAGACTTATGTTATTTCAGATATCTAAACCATTTTCGTACCAAATTTCATCTCAATTGGTCCTGTGATTAAAGCGTGATTGAATGACCAAACAAACACACACACTTTCAGAAATATAATATGATTAAGATTAAGATTAAGATTTATCAATATTCCTATTCTGTTTGATTACAGGCAAACTATGTTTTTTTCTGTACTTTGGATTCTTATTATAGATACAACGAATTGTGTGCGACAGTATAGTACATGAAAAATTGAAATAATGTTTTATTTTTAATTATTTTTTTTTAATTTTAAAGAATTTATGACGTTTATTGCTGTTAATTATTGAACAAGTAATCCAGTATGTACTGATTAAGGTGAAAGCCTATTGAAGTCAGCTTAAAATTTGTGGAATTTAGCTGTTCACATAAAAGCCAATATTAATAGCCTATATACGTGAAGTATTCTGCGAAATTGTGTACAAAGGGGTGCGAATATTTTAGTTGAATAAATAAACATATTATGAGCTCGCTTAAATAAATTTTCTCTTGAAATATAATCATTTTAGTACACATTAAACGAGACTAGTTCCGTTGAATGGCCTTGATGTTTGGTAATTTCAAAATTTTTCGTAATTAACTGTTAAATTTGTTTTCTTTTAATTATATTTATGCAATTTTGTTTTTAGCAACTTAGAATTGAAGAATACAAAATTGTGTATGTACCATACATATTTTTGTAAACACTATACACGACTAAAACAAATTTTAGACCTCTACTTATGCAGGAAATGCTTAGTTATCATTGAATTAAATAAATTAATTTGACCTTTAAATTCACATGTATTTTTGCTGTGTATGCTTTACCTTCAGAAGAAAGCTACGATTTAACCAGACAAAACTTTGGCAATTAATTCACTTGATCTACAATTATGCAGATAAGCGAGCTGAGCGAATAAAACACGATCCACCGGTTTTTTTTAGCCTTATGTAAACTTCAGTAGGGTTGAATTAATTTGCCGGTGTCTTTGTTTTATGTTAATATTCTGATTTCATTAAATTTTACACAAAAGTTAGAACAACGAAATTAATTGAATTTCAGCAAGTTAGTTAAATTGGATTTGTAACTATAATTCAATGTTTACGAATGGATTATATAAATTGCATATTTTGAATCGTTTTTACTGACTCATAGTTTTTGCAAAGTTTTCGACTCTGACCTGCAAGTCGGGACCGTCATCAGATGGCCCCATCAAAACCGATCACAGTCTTAATGTCGCCAGTACTGTATTTCTTCAACGTTGGTATTTCCTGACACAGAGATTTCCTTCGCTTTGTCAAGAAAATATTGATTGACATTAAATGTTCTTTTGTTTTAAAATATTGCCATTTGAAAAAAGTTATATTTCTTATAACAAAATAAAAATGTAATGTTTAAAATACGCTACTGGGTTTTGAAATATTTCAATTACGAAATGTTATTAGAAAATTGATTTTTCTGAATTAGTGTATTCCTACTTTGAATAGCTGATTATTTTATATCGTTGACGATTATTTTTGTATTTCTTGAAAAACGTTATACGCATAAACAATTTTATTTGTTAGCGCTGTTGAAAAAATGTGTAATGTCTAAAATGTAAGGCACTAGCAGTTTGAAAAATAATCTCAGTATTCTTCACTTTGTTTCAACTCGACCCTTTTGGCATTTGGTTTGTAAGTTTGTTACGCCGTTTTGGTAAAACGCAATAAACGATTGTTTTGAAATTTAATAAAGAAGGTAACAGTTTTTTTGTTATTTTAAAGCGAAAAGCACATTTAGGCTATTATCGCCTCCCTAAATGTAAGTGTTAACGTCGTAATTGTAGTGTTGAAAGTGTAAGTGTGTTAGACTCGGATGCCGCGAGGAATTTTTAAATCCTCTCAATAGGTGCAGCTAGTCTGCACTTCTTTGGGGAAAGGAAGGTAACTTCTATAAAGCCCAAATGACATATGTAAAAGAATTAACCACGTGTATTTCCGTTTCAAATGACGGTCTCTGATTTAACGATGACTAGTATACGCAATTTTATTCAAACACATTAACCGATTGTTTTGAAATTTGGTGCGAAAGTACCTTTCATAAAGCCAGAAAAAAGCGTGTGATAGATTTTTCCCATTCACTTCCGTCAGATGGCAACTCTGATGTAAAGTTGAAAGTGTAATTGCTAGTTATTTCCTTTAATAGTGACAGCAACAAAACCTATCATGATTTTGATCGCTTCATGAGAAAGAGCGTAAAATGTGTAATAACGGTGGTCCAGTAACATGTCCCGTAAAAATGTGTAATAACGGTGGTCCAGTAACATGTCCCGTAAAATGTGTAATAACGGTGGTCCAGTAACATGTCCCGTAAAATGTGTAATAACGGTGGTCCAGTAACATGTCCCGTAAAAATGTGTAATAACGGTGGTCCAGTAACATGTCCCGTAAAATGTGTAATAACGGTGGTCCAGTAACATGTCCCGTAAAATGTGTAATAACGGTGGTCCAGTAACATGTCCCGTAAAATGTGTAATAACGGTGGTCCAGTAACATGTCCCGTAAAATGTGTAATAACGGTGGTCCAGTAACATGTCCCGTAAAAATGTGTAATAACGGTGGTCCAGTAACATGTCCCGTAAAATGTGTAATAACGGTGGTCCAGTAACATGTCCCGTAAAAATGTGTAATAACGGTGGTCCAGTAACATGTCCCGTAAAATGTGTAATAACGGTGGTCCAGTAACATGTCCCGTAAAAATGTGTAATAACGGTGGTCCAGTAACATGTCCCGTAAAAATGTAATAACGGTGGTCCAGTAACATGTCCCGTAAAAATGTGTAATAACGGTGGTCCAGTAACATGTCCCGTAAAATGTGTAATAACGGTGGTCCAGTAACATGTCCCGTAAAATGTGTAATAACGGTGGTCCAGTAACATGTCCCGTAAAATGTGTAATAACGGTGGTCCAGTAACATGTCCCGTAAAAATGTGTATAACGGTGGTCCAGTAACATGTCCCGTAAAAATGTGTAATAACGGTGGTCCAGTAACATGTCCCGTAAAATGTGTAATAACGGTGGTCCAGTAACATGTCCTGTAAAAATGTAATAACGGTGGTCCAGTAACATGTCCCGTAAAAATGTGTAATAACGGTGGTCCAGTAACATGTCCCGTAAAATGTGTAATAACGGTGGTCCAGTAACATGTCCCGTAAAAATGTGTAATAACGGTGGTCCAGTAACATGTCCCGTAAAAATGTGTAATAACGGTGGTCCAGTAACATGTCCCGTAAAAATGTGTAATAACGGTGGTCCAGTAACATGTCCCGTAAAAATGTGTAATAACGGTGGTCCAGTAACATGTCCCGTAAAATGTGTAATAACGGTGGTCCAGTAACATGTCCCGTAAAATGTGTAATAACGGTGGTCCAGTAACATGTCCCGTAAAATGTGTAATAACGGTGGTCCAGTAACATGTCCCGTAAAATGTGTAATAACGGTGGTCCAGTAACATGTCCCGTAAAATGTAATAACGGTGGTCCAGTAACATGTCCCGTAAAAATGTGTAATAACGGTGGTCCAGTAACATGTCCCGTAAAATGTGTAATAACGGTGGTCCAGTAACATGTCCCGTAAAATGTGTATAACGGTGGTCCAGTAACATGTCCCGTAAAAATGTGTAATAACGGTGGTCCAGTAACATGTCCCGTAAAATGTGTAATAACGGTGGTCCAGTAACATGTCCCGTAAAATGTGTAATAACGGTGGTCCAGTAACATGTCCCGTAAAAATGTAAATAACGGTGGTCCAGTAACATGTCCCGTAAAATGTAATAACGGTGGTCCAGTAACATGTCCTGTAAAATGTGTAATAACGGTGGTCCAGTAACATGTCCCGTAAAAATGTGTAATAACGGTGGTCCAGTAACATGTCCTGCAAAAATGTGTAATAACGGTGGTCCAGTAACATGTCCCGTAAAATGTGTAATAACGGTGGTCCAGTAACATGTCCCGTAAAATGTAAATAACGGTGGTCCAGTAACATGTCCCGTAAAATGTGTAATAACGGTGGTCCAGTAACATGTCCCGTAAAATGTGTAATAACGGTGGTCCAGTAACATGTCCCGTAAAATGTGTAATAACGGTGGTCCAGTAACATGTCCCGTAAAATGTGTAATAACGGTGGTCCAGTAACATGTCCCGTAAAAATGTGTAATAACGGTGGTCCAGTAACATGTCCCGTAAAAATGTGTAATAACGGTGGTCCAGTAACATGTCCCGTAAAAATTACGTTCACAGGTTAAATTGGCGAGAATATTTACAAGTGCCGTTGTAAAGTATATTAATTACGAATATACTGCGAGGTTTACAGTTCTTTGCATTACAAGTAATGAGGCAGCGTTGAAATAATCATGGGCAAATAATTTAAATTAAAATGCTCATTATTTTACCGCAACGATGTGGTATTTTAATAATGACAATTATTATTTTAACTAACACATTTACGTATAACTAAGCAACAAAATTACACAAAATCAAGAAATCTATAAGAGATTATAATATTGTCGTTTCAAGTTTAAATTATTCAATCAGTTTAATAAAGATTGTTCTAAAAACATTTACGCCTATGATGTTAAAAAAAATTACACAAACTAAAAACCAAAATTGCTAAAATCAATGCCCAGTGTTACGTAGATCAATAATTAAGAAACTGTTTTCATTTCCAACCCTTAGAAGTGTTTTTATAATTAATATAATTTCTAACTATACCTCAATATCTTAAAACATGAAATTCGACAATATTTTTCCTCCAACTGAAAATCAAAATTGTAAATTAATTTAAGGAATAATTAGATATGTGTATGATGGATACTTGGATAAATATGTTTTTGAATTTTCCAAAGAGCTTAATAGGTAATACCGTTGAAAAATACTAGCTTAGACATATTTATAGCTGAGTAAATGTATATATGTTAATTTGGATGCAAATAAAATAGTATAAAACTCTGTATCAAAGCAAAAGTATGTATTCTTCTTGTACCTAAAATGAAGCACTAAATTACATTAATGTGAATAGCTCTAGAAAAAGTTGATTATGTTTTAATTTTTATCTCGTAATTATCTAGACTAAAATTGAAATTACGTAAAGAAAGAAACAATTATTTTCAAACTGATTTGTATCAGCCTATTATTTCTTTAGCAATGCCCATCTGTTGTTTTCAATTTTTATTTAACGTCGCACAATATTTTGCGTGTATTCTAATCTGATAAAATTGTTGTGTATCAGTATAATAAATTTTAAGTGTTTATATGTAATTAACTGTCTAATTTGCATGTTTCGTTCTACAGTCACACCAAAAGTTGTGATTTATTTCTTGTTTTTTTGTAACAAAGCAAAAACGAGTGTAAAATATTATGAAATTTTACATTTTAGAGTGGAAAAAATGTTTTCGTTACGAATTAATACTTTCAGTTTTTCTAAAAGCGTTACTTATGTAGGCGATAAAAGCTTTTAAAAGCGAAAGTGTCTGTATTTAAAAAGATTTAAAGTCGGGCTTAATTAGAGGGTCTTAGAACTTTATTTCTAAAGTCTTATTCAAATATGTCCTAGAAGCAGACATTTTGGGGCAATTCTGTTTTCGTAAATTTAGTCATCAGTAACATAACTACTAGTTAAAAGAACAGTAGACCTAGCGATATTCTTTACGAATATACAGAGCGTCCCAAAGCGCTCACAACTGTTTCCGCCAATTTAACCGGTAACCGCAATATTTACGAAAAATGTTACTGAACAAACATTATTGAAAATTGTATGCTCTTTCTCCTTAAAGCGGTCAAAATTATGGTAAGTTTCGCCGTGCAGCCAGGATACAGGAAATTCAGCACTCTTAACTTTGAATCAGAGCCCGCCATTTTGAAACGGGTGTGTATGGAGAAAAATCTTACACATACATCTTTCGAGATTTAGAAATGCTACTTTCTTATCAAATTTCAAAACAATCGGCCAACACGTGTACTTAAAAATGCGTATATTTGTCATCGTAAAATCTGAAGCCGCCATCTTGAGTTATACAAGAAAAAATGTTACACATAATTTCGGCTTTATACAAGGCACATTCGTACCAAATTTCAAAACAACCGGTCAATGTGTTGGCCCAAAACTGCGAATACTAGGCATCGTTAAATAAAATACCGCTCTTTTGAAACAGAAATAATTGGGGGGAAATTTTATGCATACGTCATTTGGACTTCGTATAAGGTACCTTCGTAACAAATTTTAAAACATTGGTTCATTGGGTATGGCTAAAACTGCGTACACGCGTTATTGTAAATAACAGGCCGCCATCTTGAAAAACAAAGAAACAATAACATAACCCAAACGACGAACAATCGAGCTGAAACAGAGACCTCGCATCGCTCGGTCAAAAGTTTTAAATTAATAATAATAAAAACAATCATAAATGAGTAAGATTCATAAAATAATTTTGAGAAATGATGCCGATTTTTACGTTTTCGGTAGTTTTCGAAACGGGGTTTTCTGGTCAGGGAGATAAAGAAATGTGAAAGAGTTTGTGTAAAGTTTTTGAACCATTCAATTAATTGTTAATGATAAATTATAAGCATAACAATTGATTGACTCTAGACAATAATATGGTTTTTAGATTTTTCACTTTAAAAAGTCTTTTATTTTTAAAATACTTTTACATTAATAATTCATTTTAAACGTACTTTTTAAAAATGTGGTTAAATGGTTTCCTTCTTTATATTTTTGTATAAAACCTAATTTCTCTTTTATTTTTGTATCTAACACTGAAGATTAAAAATAATAATAATAATAATAATGTTTTGTAAAATGCCATTTTATAGATGGTTTATAAAAAGAGTTTATAATTTTGTGTAGTAGTTAATTAATTATTGGTTTCGTGCATGGAAACAATACATATTTGCTTCTTCTGTCTATTTTCTTTATAAGTAACAAAATTTCATTTTACTTCAATATTGAATTAAATTAATCCAAAAAGAGTGCAGCAAGTTGATTAGAATATGACTGCAGTTATTTCCGCAGGAAGGGCTGTCACTGTTAGGTAGTCCAATGGTGTTTATTCAGTTCGACATTTCCATTCTGAATTTTACATTTTCTTTGGTATTACCGTTTCCACACAATAAACCTCCGTAACACGCCATAAACACCTCGTAACTATAAATTTCCCTCGTGGATTGTTGAGCTCTGGCTTTTCCAGGGAAAATATGGTTGCAAAGAAAATTTTCTAAACAGTATGTTATTTCCTCGGTAAAGATTTTAAATAATTTATTATAACTTCTCGTAACATACGAATAGATTTTTTTTTAATTTAACTAATTTTTATATTTCTTCTAAATGATTAACATCAAATGTGTATTTTTAAAAGCAGTATTTTTCCATTAATATTCCTGCGGAGTTTTTTTAAAAAAAACATAAAAGTAAATTAGTATTAAATAATTATTTTGTGATGTTATTATTACAGGTTATTTTTCATATAATTTATTTTAATAAATATTATTATATTAATATCATTTAAATTTAACACGTATTTCATGTGATTTTACTTTAAAATATGTATTTCTAGATTTAAGAAATTTTTCACGTTATTTGAAATTAAGCCAAAACAAAGTTCTAACATTCACTGCTTGGTAAGAATACTATTTACAATAATTTATTTGACTAACAGTCACCATCACAATATTACTGAACAGTATAGTAAAAATATTAGTTTGTTTGAACCTTGCCATGTTATTTATACCAAATTTAATTCCCAACAATAATTGTCAAAATATTTTGTTCGTTTCCCTTTATAACAATCATTAAATAAGCTCAAATTGAAATTACTCACCGAAGTTATAAGTTCGCTTTAAAAATAATATCGTAATAAATAATTCGAAACAATAAATGTTTCTCATGTACTTAAAACAAATCATTAACCAAAATTTAAACGAGATATTCTTAGTTCTTCTATGATAAATATTAACTTTAATTAACACAAAGTCCTTGGATGTTATGGTAAAGAAAGCGAACTGTGAAAATAGTTCGAATAGTGAATACTAATAGCGAATAGTGAAAAATAGTGAAGACGAACTGTGAAAACGTGGAAATAAGCGGTGGAAAAGGACGATGAAAGAGGAATAAGTATTTGTGAGATGTGTGAGGTATGTATATTGGAAGGGGAAAAGGCATTGGTGAGCGATATAAGATCTGTGACACAGGAGGAAGACTTGATAGCGGTGGAGAGATAAATGCAACGGACGTGAAGGACATACTGGTGAGGAATAAAGGGAACAAGACAAACGTGTTGTAGTGATCAGGACCAACAAATAAAACATGTTGTAGTGAGAAGGACCAAAGAGGAAACGTGTTGTAGTGATCAGAACCAACAGGTAAAACGTGTTGTAGTGAGAAGGACCATCGAGGAAAACGTGTTGTAGTGAGCAGGACCAACGGGGAAAACGTGTTGTAGTGAGCAGGACCAACGAGAAAAACTTGTAGTGAGAAGGACCAACAAATAAAACGTATTGTAGTGAGAAGGAGTAATGAGGTAAACGTGTTGTAGTAAGAAGGACCAACGAGGAAAACGTGTGGTAGTGATCAGGACCAATGAGGGAACCTGTTGTAGTCAGAAGGACCAACAAGAAAGAAGCGGTAGAAGGTCAGTAAGCGGTAGAGAAGTGCGACAAATGAGGAAGACGTGTGGGTGAGTACCTTTTTATGATAACAAAAGTGCGGCAGACTAGGAGGACTTGTTGGAGAACGGTGGAGGGACAAGTACGATGAATGAGAAAGACGAGTTGGTGAGAATTGGAGAGGGAATTGCAATTGACAAGGAAGACGTTTTAGTAAGAGGAAGACAGAGAAGTGAGATGAAAGAGGAAGACATGCTGTGATGAGAAAATTACAACAGGCGAAGAAACGCAGTATGTGAGCCGAGGAGGGAGAAGTTCGTTGGACAAGGATAATGTGTTGATGAGCAGAACCGATAAAAAAAGACGGAGGAAGATGAGTTGAGAGGTGACATGGTGAGTGGGTGACTTTACATTGTGTCATACACTGTTTGAGAGAGGTGACATGGTGAGTGGGTGACTTTACATTGTGTCATACACTGTTTGAGAGAGGTGACATGGTGAGCGGGTGACTTTCCATTGTGTCATACACTGTTTGAGAGAGGTGACATGGTGAGTGGGTGACTTTCCATTGTGTCATACACTGTTTGAGAGAGGTGACATGGTGAGTGGGTGACTTTACATTGTGTCATACACTGTTTGAGAGAGGTGACATGGTGAGTGGGTGACTTTACATTGTGTCATACACTGTTTGAGAGAGGTGACATGGTGAGTGGGTGACTTTCCATTGTGTCATACACTGTTTGAGAGAGGTGACATGGTGAGTGGGTGACTTTACATTGTGTCATACACTGTTTGAGAGAGGTGACATGGTGAGTGGGTGACTTTACATTGTGTCATACAATGTTTGGAGAGAGGTGACATGGTGAGTGGGTGACTTTACATTGTGTCATACACTGTTTGAGAGAGGTGACATGGTGAGTGGGTGACTTTACATTGTGTCATACACTGTTTGAGAGAGGTGACATGGTGAGTGGGTGACTTTACATTGTGTCATACACTGTTTGAGAGAGGTGACATGGTGAGTGGGTGACTTTCCATTGTGTCATACACTGTTTGAGAGAGGTGACATGGTGAGTGGGTGACTTTACATTGTGTCATACACTGTTTGAGAGAGGTGACATGGTGAGTGGGTGACTTTCCATTGTGTCATACACTGTTTGAGAGAGGTGACATGGTGAGTGGGTGACTTTACATTGTGTCATACACTGTTTGAGAGAGGTGACATGGTGAGTGGGTGACTTTACATTGTGTCATACACTGTTTGAGAGAGGTGACATGGTGAGTGGGTGACTTTCCATTGTGTCATACACTGTTTGAGAGAGGTGACATGGTGAGTGGGTGACTTTACATTGTGTCATATACTGTTTGAGAGAGGTGACATGGTGAGTGGGTGACTTTACATTGTGTCATACAATGTTTGAGAGAGTGACATGGTGAGTGGGTGACTTTACATTGTGTCATACACTGTTTGAGAGGAGGTGACATGGTGAGTGGGTGACTTTACATTGTGTCATACACTGTTTCAGAGAGGTGACATGGTGAGTGGGTGACTTTACATTGTGTCATACACTGTTTGAGAGAGGTGACATGGTGAGTGGGTGACTTTCCATTGTGTCATACACACTGTTTGAGAGAGGTGACATGGTGAGTGGGTGACTTTACATTGTGTCATACACTGTTTGAGAGAGGTGACATGGTGAGTGGGTGACTTTCCATTGTGTCATACACTGTTTGAGAGAGGTGACATGGTGAGTGGGTGACTTTACATTGTGTCATACACTGTTTGAGAGAGGTGACATGGTGAGTGGGTGACTTTACATTGTGTCATACACTGTTTGAGAGAGGTGACATGGTGAGTGGGTGACTTTCCATTGTGTCATACACTGTTTGAGAGAGGTGACATGGTGAGTGGGTGACTTTCCATTGTGTCATACACTGTTTGAGAGAGGTGACATGGTGAGTGGGTGACTTTCCATTGTGTCATACAAAGTTTGAAGGATATATCAAACACGTAGTCATAGTAAAATTATATTTAGTGAACATATTTTTCCTAACATTTGAGTAAAAAATTAAATATATTTTACTTATAAAATTATATATTAATACATGTAATGTTTTTATAAATCCTTTAAGTAAAACGCAATATTACTATACATTCAACAGAAACACTTTGTACGTTAGAATGTAAAAGTTTCACTTCGTAGTTGAAATTGCTTGTTTATACTGTAATATTGAATTCTTGTGTAAATGGATTTTCTACATGACTCGATTCTCAAAGTTCTAAGCTCTTATTTTCTTTCGTTATTTTTGTTATGCAAAAGTATTTGTGACAATATAAGTGCGATATCCCAATAGTTTTTGAGCTTGAAACAACACTAAAAATGTAATTGTATGTTATTGTTATTGGTATTGTTATACTAATACTGCACAAATTGAACAAAATTTTTAACACACAATTTAATATAACGAATAAAGTGAATCAGTTAATTAAATAATATTAAACACTATTTTAATATTAAAACAATTCAATTTAAATTGAAAAATAAAATTCACTTCGGCGAATACAATTTCGGTACGTGCAATAAAAACTTAGAAATGAGAAAATTGTTTCAATTTTTAACCCTGCCGCCAGGTGTTCAGTATTCTGCATCTTATTAAACCTGAAAGGAAATGGAGATTTCAAACGTTACGTTTTAATAATATTATTTTTTAAATTAAAAATATTTATAAGATACTAGTGATTTTTGTAGAAATACTGAATCACAGGTAAAAAAGTTGGCAATCGCGGAAGCATCAAAGAGAAGTGAACATAAAATAAAATGAAGTAGTTTGTCGGTTTTTATATTTTTGGTTCAATAATATTACTGGGTTTGTTACTGAAAAAATGGATGATTATCTACATTTTATTACAAATAAAAACATTAAACTTGTGAATATATGTAACTATTAATACTCAAATAATTGTAACATTTCAACTGGGCGTTTGTTAATAGTTTGAATATTTATTAATGGAAATATTTTTATATAATGTGCGAGATGTATTAAACTGTAAACGCTCTAAACAATTGTTTACATGGCGTTAATTATAATTTAAATAGTGAAAGTAATTGAATTTTTAATTCTACGAGGGTTGATCAAATATAAACGAGACTGATTTTTTAAAAAATTTATTGCTTACTTACAAATTATTCTTGATA
>JAJIZJ010000222.1:0-24307 GCA_022606455.1 Callitettix versicolor | reverse complement strand
ATAAAGTACCTAATCTTTCAAAACGTTACTGCATCCATATTGCCCTGTATTTCATACTTCAAATACTTAAAAGTGAAGAAATTATTTCATCTCTTCCTTAGTAACTGCGTAACTGAAGCAATATGCATACATGTCTAAAGTTAAACGTTTATCTCTAAAATACAATTTTTTTATATATCAAAAATAACGTGTGTTTAATGACTCCAGGGTCACTTAGGGCACAACAATTGTCATAATTTATAAATCTGTTTATAAATTATACTTCCATCAATCTGACTATATTGGAAATTATTAAAATGTAGATTCAGTTCAGAGTAAAATGCCTAGACATTTTAATAATGCTCATTAAAACAGGTTAGGTTAAAGAAAATTTCAAAGTATCATTTTGTAAGACCTGAAGCAAATCACACTTTTTCTTTCTTAGATTAAACAAATTATAACTATACTTCTTACATAAACAAAATAACATTATATGCATTGTATTTTTATACAATTTTTATATAATTTATAAACAACAATACATAATTTATGAGAGATTATAAAATGTACTTCTACTGTTGCTTTTCAACAAAAAATAAATAAATCCTTAGTGTATGTTTTAAATACACATGTCTAGAAACATTTAATTTAAAATATCTTATTGCTTGTTCGTTGCACCGGCACAGCTGAATCTCTAACCATCGAGATCTTGTAGAAAACTCTTCTTTTAAAAAACATAGCCAAAACTTATGAACCACCCTGTACACTAAATCTAAACACTTTGGTTAAACCACATAGTTAAAAATCTACTTTACACTAATGATTTTGTTCCACTAAGCATCACAAAAATAGACTATTTAGCACTTAAATTAATTTTTTTTTATCAAGAAGCAAAATAAAATTGTACGTTACGAATAATAATTTTGATGAAATGACTCAATCAGCTTTAGATGTGGGTTGATTTGGTTACGATAGCGAATTGTCAGCAGAACTCCCAAGAGCTGGAAAGTAGAAAAAGCGAATATAAAACAAGCACTATGAACAAACAGAATTACTAAATGACAGATAAGGTAAAAAAAGTGACTGGCATGTGCAGAACGGAAATGCAGTGACACACTGTTCTTAAACAATCGCACCACTCGGTACTGACCATACAGCTGAAAGCACAGCGAGTTGTTTGGTTCACCAAGTTGAAATGAACTGTGAGCATACAATTGATCATTTCAAGCAAACTTATGTTGAACAAGATGCATCCGATACAAATGCAATAGATGCAGGATCTAATGAAAATAGCTTAAAGGTTTGTTTAAACCTAGCAAATGAGATGGAATTATAAAACTGATTCGAAATTTCTGATTAATTTTTAACCAAAATGAGACAGTCAAAACACTCTTGGAATTATTACACAGAACTCGAGTGAAACAGCATACAATATTTGTACGACATTTTACAATCACATTTAGAAACTGTAGATTGAAATTACTGCGTTGACTAACAGTGACTTTTTTTTGTTTTGTTATTTTAAGGCGAAAAGTACATTGAGGCTATTATCGCCTTCCTAAATGTAAGTGTGAGTGTAAAGTGTTAAAGTCGTAAATGTAGTGTTGCAACTGTTAAGTGTGTGCTAGACTCAGGTACCGTGAGAGTCGTCTAAATCCTCTCAATAGGTGCAGCTAGTCTGCACTCCCTGCGGGGTATAACAGTAATTTAACAGTTTTACCACCAATAATTGGTAACAACTAAGAAAACAAATTTCCCCCTTGCATAATACTTTCAGGGACTTTTTGATTTCTCCTTGCACTCATTTTTCTATACAATCCTGTTTCCATATCAATCCTATGCAGGGGTGCAGACTAGCTGCACCTATTGAGAGGATTTAGATGTTCCTCGTGGTACTCGAGTCTAACACACACTTACACTTACAACTTTAATACTTTATACTCACACTTACATTTAGGGAGGCATTAATAGCCTCAATATGCTTTTCACCTTAAAAAAAAAAAAAAATCAATACTAGTGATACAGTGTGTCTTTGACTGTACTTTGCTTTACTACAAAACAATCATTACAAAAACTAACAAATAACTGTGTTACTATTACCGTTTATCAAACATTTGCCACCATTTCTTTATATAACAACAATACATAATGTTTTGAGTGTACGGATCAACTTTTGTTCTCAAGTGCCTAACTTAAAACCTAAACATGCAACTACAACATAAGTCTAAATGCCTACGCCTATCTAAAAAAAAATACGAGGGCTGTCCATAAAGTAAGGTTTTCAAGAGGCCGCTGCGAACGTTGTTACGCGGGATCCAGTGACCTTGGCTTGCAGCTTGGTTCCTCCACTTCTAATTCCCACTCTGCGATCGGTCTGCGACACTCAGTCTTGGCTTGGTAGCCGTTAATAATGGAGTTCTCTTTTCTATCTCCCGCCAAGTGCAAATTACGCTCTGTGATTAGTATTTTGTATGAAGTCTACGGAGAAAATATATGAGCATACAACACGTGCGCAAATGGTGCAGAGAATTCAAAGACAGACGTTCATAGTGAACAGCGTTTCGGACGAAACAATTGCGAAAGTGGAAGAAGCAATGCTGAACAATCGAAGGGTGACTGTTCGGGAGCTCTCCAAGATGAACTCTGATGTCAACAAGACCTGGATTGATAAACTTTTGACAGACCATTTAGGGTATAGCAAGGTTTGTGGCTCCCAAGCAGACCACAAACAGCAACGAATTGATGTGGCCTGCAAATTTCTTCACGTCTACGAAACCGATGGCAAGAAATTCTTAGACTCCATTGTCACTGGAGACGAGACCTGGGTACACTATACGATATCGATAACGAAAGAACAATCACGTTATTGTTAACATCTAGAGTTGCCGAAGCCGCGGAAGTTCAAACAAACACTGTCTGCTGGCAAAGTCATGGCGAGCGTGTTTTGGGACAAGAAGGGGTTACTGTTGTGTGAATTCATGGATACCGGTACAACAATCAATGCTGATCGTTACTGTGAGACATTAAAGAACCTTCACCGCACGATTCAAAACAAGAGGAGAGGATTGCTCACAAAGGGAATTTATTTCCATCAAGACAACGCTCGTCTGCACACCGCCCGTGTAACAACAGATCTCATCAACCAATTTGGATGAAATACTGTCATACATCCGCCCTACAGCCCGGACTTAGCCCCAAGTGGTTACCATCTCTTCCCTAATTTGAAGAAACACGTAGGTGGGACGCATTTCAGTACCAAAAAGAAGCTGAAAGAAAAAGTTTTAAGCAACACACGCGGTGCGGTGGGAGTTTTTAGACTCAGGCATACAAAAGATGGTTCACCGTATACAAAAATGCATCGATCTCATTGGCGATTATGTTGAAAAATAGAAAAAAGTGTAAGTAAGCTTTCCAAAAATGTATTATTCAATGCAAATAAACTTGTTTTTCATTGTGAAAAATTATTGGTAACCTTATTTTACGCACAACCCTAGTACTTAAAAAACTTTTTTTTTAGTTTTTAAGTTATGCACTTTAGAACAATAGTTGATCCATTCATGAACGTCATTCATTGTTTATATATATATATATATATATATATATACAAATGATGGCATATATTCAAATAAACAAAACTAACAAAAACATTCAATAATTAGATAAAAAAAAAATTAACACAGAACAGTCATTACTTAAAGCAAGCTTTAAACCACCAAAGTACTCCGTGGTCGATGTGACCAAAGCACCAGTCTTCTTCGTCTTCCACACTACTCTAACTGGCATAAATATGGACATTAGGCGAAACAAAATTAATTAAAAAAAAATTAAACCACCAAATAAATACAAGCAGTGTAATGTAGATTAACAAACATTAATTTAATAAGAACATGCACTCTGGTCATATTTAGAAATCTTCCTTATACACCTAAGTACAACCCAACACAGACATTGTATTTACATGTTTGTGTCACTGTAGGAAAGATGACGTTTGTCTTTTTTTTGTTGTAGAAATATTTACTCTTTGACTCTAATTTGACTGAAGTGCCATGTCATGTGAATATATATATATATATATATATATATATATATATATATATATATATATATATAACAATAAACAAAATCAGTTGCAAACCCCAAGGTCATAGGTTCATGACTGGTGTTACTTTTCTCAAGACTATGTTCTGATTTAAAAGACCGTTTTTAAATTGGTCAAAAATCTGTTAAAAAATAAAATTTCACAAAATTAGCTCTAAAGATTTAAAAAAATTGCTAAAAAATAAAGTCCAACAGTAGTTGAAGAAAAGTAAAAAAAAGACTAATTTTTTAAACTTAGTTAAAGAATTAAATATAAAAAAGTGTGTAATTTATTTGCACCATTTGTCTGACTTTCTGCACCAAATTATTATTGACAACAGAAGGATACTTTATCTTCATCAATAACATTGTTCAGCATGAAGTGTCCATACGATATAGCAGTAATATCAAACACCCCACTGCTGCAACTCCATAAAATTTACAAGTTTAAATAAAAAAAACCGGATAATACAAAATTGCTCTTACATGTCATCATTTTGCGAGACAAGGAAGTTTTCTATATACAACCACACCATCTAGTGTGACAGTTAAATACTAACCCATGATCAAGGATGTTAATGGTTAGAGGAAAGCGCTAGGGTTAGCTCTCGGATCCTTTTGGTTTCTATAACGTACAGTTAGCCAGACACCAACAAACTGCGAGACAACCCACAACACAAACTTTGTTAGTATTAGCGTTCATTACGTTTAAAAAGCAATGTTATACAAACTGGTAAAAGTCACTTTTAACATGACCAACGATATCCGACATTTGTTTTCCCTAAAGTATACAATTATCAGATGATAATGGTAAAAAACATTCTTTACGATCACAAAAAATGGTGCTTTAGAGAATCACTGAAAATCAAAATTAAATGACTGTATAAAAAAAAGCACTAAATTTCACTTTCAGTAAGCACACCGCACTTTTATTATATATTATTTTCTTTTTAAGTGTTATTATTCCTTTGCGATGGCCGTCTTGTTCCATGGTTCATTGTCAATGTCCTACTTATCAAGTATTAGAACTAGTGTATTTGCAAATGAATAACAATATTACAATGTTTTCCCATTAAAGAAATTTTTGATTAACCTAACCTGACATAGTTTTGCATTGACTGTAGATATGTGAATTATTTATACATTTGAGTAATTAAAACTTTATCAGTTGAGTGATTATGTTTTAGTTAGCTTATATAATACAATTAGCCCTGCCGATATTTGAAAATTCCTTCATCATCAGTTTTTGAAAGCACCAAAGAAATCTACCATATTTCTCGGGGAAAAAATTACTTTTCAGAAAAATTATAGAGAACTGTATATCGTTGGTCACACAAATATCCATTAGTAACTACAAGCTTACTTACTAATTGCGATAACTAGGTTAGGTATAGTTACTTTTTGCACGCCATTGGATAGATATTTTAAAAAGGCATCACAAAGTATAATGCCAAACACGTGCAATCTTGCATTTATTTGTATGTGCTAAATCTTTTTTTTATGTTCACGAATGAATGAATATAGGTGTTACAAACAAACTCAAACCTTTGTAAATTTATTGTGACCCCCCTCTTCCAATACTTGAGACTCAGTTTCAATATATTCTCCAGTCCTAGCCTTTTAATTACAGTATTTGGAGAGGATTCAAGGTATCCTCCATCCTTCACTTCTAACTGGTAAATTCTAAAAATGTTGGCTCTTCTCACAGCAATTGCCTCACAGTCCTCTTCCCTACTGCAGTATCTGCAAGTTGGATCTTCAACTAAGCCAAAATTCCTAAGATGTCTCTTAAGCATGTCAGAAATCTTAACCTTGCTTATCTCCCCAGAGTTTAGACCTAGCCTCTTTGTCCTCTTTAAGCCTCATTTTGAAGTAGCTGTCAAATCCACAAGAGTTCTGGTCCTACAAGTTGGGTGAATGACCCCTTCCTTACCATCTCATCCCTGTACACATTCTCCTATATCCTAGCATGTCCTGGTACTCAGAAGATTTTTATGTACATAATTGATTACACTTTTTGTGAAAAGTTTAAAAAAATTCTAATGCAGTGGAAGGTTTCCAAAACATTTTATTAGCTTGGAGGATCTATTTACAATATACCAATGTAACAACATTTCAATAAACTAAAACATAATTGGTACATTGTAAATAGATACTTCAAGCTAATGAAAAGTTTTGAAGACCTTCCACTGAATTAGAACTTTTCTAAACTTTGCAGGTAAATTGGCTGCAACTTTTAAATTGGCTTCAAGTAAATGGTTCATTAAGACAATTAAGTCATATTTTAACTGTGGTGAAACCTTTAACCACATGCAATAGGTAGCTATAAAAATCTATTTTACTCATAGACTACAAGGTCTTACCTTCAGGAATTGAACATATGTAAACATTCAAAATTGCATAATAAAATATATTTACGTAATCAAATTATTTAACACTTAAAAGTTTATAAATCAAATATTTAAGGAAAATTTTTAAATTACAACCTGAAAAAAGCCAGTAAATATTCAATGACTTTGCATCAGCCTTCAGGCCTGAGACCAAACATGTATCATTTCGTTTGAAACGTAAACAGGTAAGCTAATAATACTTAGAATATACTTGGCTACATCAGCAACCATACTATGATGATTTGCTGCTACCCATGTGTTACAGAACAATTTAATTGGCCAAGGACAACCATACTAATGATTATACGAGTAAGAATCGATTTTATTTGCATTTTTCCTTTATTCACCCAATTTGGTTAAGGCGATCAATAACCCTATACAGGTAAAAAGATCTTTTTACGTAATTTGGATGAATACGTAACACATCCATGTGTATGCACCCAAACGTTTCAATACTTCTTGGAAAGTTTATAAAGTTTCCCTTTGCACGAGAAACAAGAAAAGGGTGCAGTAGAAAAGTGTGAATTTAAATTGTATTTCTATAAGTTTTTATTTTTAAAACTGATTTTTCTAAATCCTCGGGTTTTTATGAAACAATACTGACTTTGTAGAGTGGCGAAGTATTACATGCAATTAATTGTAACAAATGCAAACCCAGTAGTAAAAGACAATACAAATGTATGCAATTAAAGCATAGTCTTACCTCAGAGAAACTGAAAAACAGCCCTATTCCACCACACAATTTGAAAGCATAATCGATTGTACTCTGCAATTTGCTCATGCAAGGCTGACACTGGCAACCAAGTTCACTTCCCACTGGACAACAGATAGCCTATAAACACATACTCATATAAGTACAGTCGATGACAACATTAAAATCTAGATTATTATCAAAGGTGGCATCTGAAGTGGTCTAACTTGAAAAAATCGGATTAAACCAACTAAACAATTTATTATTGTAACATAGCCACCGGACCACATATTCAAATGATTAGGATTATGACCTATTCTTCCAGTCAGTGGTATATTCACTCACCTCATAAAAGCTACCGCGGTTTCGAAAATCTTATCGCTTCATTTTCAGGCCGTTATACAAAATGTTAATCCCTCTGTCAAGGTCGTCACAAAGTCAAACAAAACATTAAAACATACATCACAAACACTGAGCACAATTACATGTTTAAAATATTCATCATGAAATTCGGCCTGGCCAAGCTACACATGTGACTCGTACGTCGTTACATTCCGGACTGCAATGTAACGTTATGTGCTGCTGATCAGTGGTATAGTCATACAGTGGCAATTAAAGAGGAACGAAATCAGAACCTGTACTCAGTGTACAGAACTGGGTACATGGCAGCAATGGTGGGACGAATCAGCAAAAGGATGATGGACATACCAACTCATAAGCAACATCCAGGATTGGTGCAACGGGAAGCATGAAGAGGTGGTCTTCTATCTCACAAACCAAGGTTTTAAGTGGGCAAGGTTGCTTCCGAGTTACCTGTTCTGTTTCCAGCTGGAAACAGTTTCAGCTTGTCACCTCTGTCTTCCAGCAGTGGAGGAAGATGCGGAACATGTACTTTTATACTGTCAGATATTCGACGAGGACAAGACGAACTTGCAAACATCTGCAAGGTAGCATTACACCGGAAAATCTGATTGTGACAATGATAACTTCAGAAGCCAATTGGAGGGCCATTTCAGGATTCACCGTAGTTTTCATGAAGAGGCTGAGGATTGAAGATCAAGAAAGGAGAACCAATGCAGTCCACCTCCCCATGACATAATGCCTGGCAGCAGTTCCATGAGGTGGTTTGCAGAAGAAGAATGCTTTTGGTGGGGAGCAATATTTTGACCTTGATTCCTTAAATCTGGGGTGTAATGGTACCCTACCCAAGATCCTCTATAAAAGATTTTTCCACCTTTTTTTGGCATCACAAAATACACACATACTTTCTTGACCTCAAGCGACCAGGAAATGGATATGTGCAACAAAATCTCAAGATCAATATGTTGATGATCACCATAATTTCTTTATAAATCGTGTGTTAAGTAAATAAAATTAAAATGAAGTATTTGTATACCGTTGACGCAAACACAAACAATCAAGGAACCTTTGTTTAAACAAAAATATCGTTGACATTTATATTTGTATTTAACTTTAAACCAATACGTTTACCTGATACTCACATCGTGCTTACACTCAGGATGATTCAATGGATCTGTACTATTGTGTTCCTTTCTATCGAAACCGCAGCACCTGAAGTCACTTTGTACTTCTGCTTTCAAATCCATATTTATACTTCGCCAACCCTACGGCACAACAAACACTAAATACTTCACATACATACCAACAACATTAAAATAGTCTGTGCAAGTTCTATGGAACTTATTTTAACAGACTATTCTGAACATTTTTTTGAACAATACATTTTTCATATTCCCTGAACATGTAATTACTTTAGATGACCTTGTACATACTTGCATTTATATGGACATTGAATGTTCTTATTTATTTATTACCAATGTTTCCTTCATACAAACATTTTAGTTACACAAGAAGGACCTACACAGCACACAGAATGCCTGTACATAAGTTGGTCATGCATCTACATACATTCATGGACACAATCAGGAGTGAGAGAAACCCCATCAAATTATGTTATATACAAAAAGAAATGAATATAGAAAAATAATAAATAAATTATTAGATATGCATATCACTTAGTCAATTGTGAAACTCCTTTTACCAATTGTCAGTGTTTCTGAAGTTGAATATTTTTATAACATTTCAATATTCTTGAGATACTATTAAAGTATTCTTTTAATTTATCATATTAAAGTGTGAATATTAATTTTATGGTCAAGCGACAAAACATTTGAATATTGGATAAAGTTTGGTAACTTTTACAAATTGCTTCAAAACATTAATGCATACCAAAATAAAATCACACAAATGGCAGTGAACAATGGCTTTTAAATTTAGACTTGTACATTATATATCAAACATTTAAACAGACAACATCCACAAAAAAAAATTTAAATCTGCTAAATTGACAACTCTCAATAAAGTAGAAACAAAGTAAAATGTTATTTCCAATAATAAACCACTTTTCAATTCCTGCAAATCCAGTGCTCAAGGTGATTTTGAATCTGGCACAATTCTTGGATTCACATATACAATCTTTTAAGGATGCTAAAATATACCGACTATACATTAACAGTACATTACTGACTATTAGTATGTTAAGGTTAGGTTAGGTCCATTGCTTACTTGTTCCGCCAGTTGTTCTTGTTCCTTCATATTCACAGCCAGACAAGCGCATGCTATACTGAACTGTACTAGGAACAGAAGAAACAGAATTACCATATACTGTGATAAACCTGGTTAAGGAACGTAAGTGTTAATGTAACAAAACATTTGTATGTATCAAGACCTAGTATAAGTACGATGACCCTATTTTCCCAGAAGAAGTCCGAGAGTATTGATTGGGGCTCATAAAATAGCCTATATGAGGGATTTTTTTTAAAGGTGAAAAAGCACATTGAGGCTATTATCGCCTCCTTAAATGTAAGTATGAGTGTAAAGTCGTAAGTGTAAGTGTGTGATAGACTTGGGTACCGCGAGGGATGTCTAAATCCTCACAATAGGTGCAGCTAGTCTGCACCCCCACTGCGGGGCCTATACAGGGAACCCTGCCTTCAGGTTCTTGTCAAAGTAATAAAACACAAACATTTAATTTTAAAAACAATGTGTCCATATTTTCACATTAATCTCATATTGAATAGAACTATAGTTATAACACAACTACATTAACAAAGCGATTCTAAAATGTAATAAATAATAATTCATCTATATTAATAATATGGAGTTATCTTGTATTAAAACTACTGTTTTAAAGTTTGTCACAAGACAAACTTTCATCATTTCCCCGACAATGATGGTTTCTTCCATCATATTTGTCTGTAGAGCTAAACTATTTCATCAGTGCTTCATTCTTTTTCATTTTTTTGTATATTTTAAAGTACAAATTAGAATCATCAGTATGATCATCAACATACAAGTGCCTTAACACATAAGATGGTGGCTGATGTTTTTTTCAGAATAGTTTAGAAGTACAATCTAAGGAGTGAAAATTGTGGTTATGTTTATCAGCAATATTCTTTTGCCTTAAGTTCATTTTCACCTGATTAATTTGTAGTTAAAAACTTCCTCATTGATCTGTTACAAGCAACTGCAGACAAAATTAAAATGTTTCTCAGAATTAAGGTGGTATTTAAAATGCTGTCAAATTGACCACTATGAGCAATGTTTGTATAAATTTATTTCTTGTAAAATTTACTTTATTTCTTGTCTACAGATCCAGGTCTTCTTAACACGTTTATGGGACACTGACAAAATCCAGGTCTGTCCCAGAAAAACTGGGACACAAATATAAGTTATATTTACTATATGTACCTTTCTTGTCTCCCTAATTGCTACAACCAACTCTGCTCAACCACTACATTAAGCAGCAGATATTTACCAGTTTTTATACAACAGATGCTCCAATCAAGCAGGACACATTTTTTCTTTTCGTACTTTACAACTTGTGTTCTTAATGAAGAATTCACAAGTTCCTACAATGTACTAACAGACTACATTTGAGCAAAATTTTATTGAACTGATTGTTAGAAACGATTTTGAAAAAATAAAAAAAAAATTTTGTATCAACGATCAAATGAGACCTACATACCTAATTTCACTGGGATTTGGTTATCTCCAGTACTAGATTTCTAAATATTTTACAGTAGTTTTAAATAACCTAAATATTGTATCTTTATGTATTTTGTAAATATCTACACCTAAAATATGTGTAGTGTTTACTGTATTACTTGATAAAATGACTTGTCCAAATCTCTACCCAGATAGGGCAGGCAATAATAACCATAAAGAGTTTGTTAACCTTAAAAAAAATATGAGAAAAAAGTTTAGAGAAATTTCCACCTTCTAAGAAAGAATAATTTTTTAATACAGTTCATGAGTGCTTGGTGGTCTAGCAGCTGTCATACTTCACAAAAGAAGGGCATGAATTCAAATACCAAGGGCATTCGGAAAAGAGACTGATATAAAAATGCAACGCAAAACTGTTTACTGGTTTTGGCAATGTATTCTGCCTGTGAATGCTAGAAACATAGTAACTTGAACTATAGCATAATGAAATTTCGAGTACCTAACCACTCTTTTGACCATTACTTTTTTTTAAATAATTAGTCTGAACCTATTATTAAAAGTTAATTACATGAAAATAAAGTACTAGAATGTTTAAACAGTCAGTCAATTCAGACCTTTTGGAATTTGTTGAGTTTTTGTCAAATATTACTCAACCATTCAATATGTTTATAAAATCCTCATACCAATAATATCTTATGTGTACAGGAGACACTGTCAGCAGGTTTTTAATAAACATATTTGTGCTTTATCTCTTATCCCTATCAGTCACTCATTTAAAACTTATGTGCAGTTTTTATTTCTACACCCTTATAAGTTTTACATAAGAACAAAATATAAAGTTTGTGCAGTACAAAATGATGGGATAACAAATAATCAGAAAGTAAACAGCAAGAATACTGAATACATTACTGTTCATAATTATTTGCTATACGTATTACAGGCAATAAACTGCCATTAAATTTTATGATTAAAAGTTACTCATGGATTTTTTATATTAGCAGGGACAAATGTAAACTGTTTTTTTTTATTAAATAAAATGAACATACAGTGTATTTTCAATTTTTAGACGGTTTTTTCATCGTTTGTTCATATACAATGGATGGGATTGGCTGTTTAATATTTTTCCGTTATCCATCTGCTCGATTAAACACAATGATCCAAGTTCCAATTTGCTAGTTATCAAAGTTTCACTGTATTAACCTGCACAAGAACTAATCTAGTAAGGTTTCATTTTTTTAACAGACTGTTGTGCCAGTGAGTTCAAACAGTTTATAACCATATTTAAATTGGAATTAATATGAGGTTTGTTTCGATTGTTTTGAGATAACTTATTCTTAGATATTAGAGGCCAACTTTCTACTTATTTAACCACAAACATTATAAGTAAAATAGGTGGTTCATGTAACCAACCTAACAATTTAAGTATTTTCAACCATTCCTTTAATATTTTTTTTTGTATATATATATATTTTGTGTTTAACGTCCAACTTTTATGTACACTTGGCTAATGCAGACGATGGGATTATTTATAACGTATGAAAATGCCAAGCCATGGCCGGTTTTGTGTACACTTGGGCTAATGCAGACGATGGGATGATTTATAATGTATGAAAATGCCAAGCCATGGCCGGGAATCGAACCCAGGTCCTCGGGGTGAAAGTCCAGTACGCTATCAACTAAGCCACCGAGGCGGCTCAGGGTTCCTATATCAAATTCATTTAGATGTAAATATATGTCAATAAGATCTTTGAAAGGCTGTTTGAAGTCATGTCTGAGAATAAATTTTTCATGCTTTTCTGAAAATGTTATAAAATCATCTTTGATCTCAAAAATGTTAGGTATGCAAAAGGTCGCTTATGTTCATTTTAAATGTTCTCACACAATAAAGTAACGGCACTCAAAAACACAGCCTTTATTGAGTTTATAATTTTCATGAATTCAGTGAAAGTAATTTTGAATTCTAGAGGCATTTTATACCCTGCCAAAAACAAGGTTTGTTCGGAAAGTAAAGAACTTTTTTTTCTCTGGGCACTTTTTATTAAGGTAAAGAAACAACTTATTTTACAACACATTTGATACTTTAGTTCTTTTTCTACATAGTCAACGTTGAAGTTTATTTGTCATAGTGTTTCACCAGCTTTTTTATGCCTTTTGTACACTCAGTTGCTACCAAGTTGTTAAAACACTCACTAATGCTCTTTTTCAGTTCGTTGTTTTCTTCCATATTGGTTTCTGCCCAAAAAATTCTCTGATTTGGCAATCACTTGGAGTCAAGTTTGGGATATATTGTGATGTTCAAAAAACTTACCACTTAAACTGCTGAAGCAAGTCTGTCATCAATGCAGCAGCAGGTAGACATGTAGTATCATGAAGAAGCACAATAACGCTTGACAACAATCAACACTATTTGTTTTGATTGGCATGGTGTCTGACAGTAGACTGCTGCATTTATGGTTTCCTTTCTAGACTGTATGTCAATGAGTAGGAAACACTGTAACTTTTAACACTATAACTATAAACACCCTTCCGATCCCAAAACACTGTAACCGTAACCTTCTTGGTATTCAGAAAGGTTCTTCTTTTAGTTTTGATGGGATCAGTAATGATGCCATTCCACTGACTGGTGCATTGTTTCTGGAGTTTTATATAAAGTTCAGGTCTCATCACCAGTAACGATGTGGTCAAAAAATTCTCGCTATCCTTTCCGTGCCAACTGAGAAAAGTTTCTTATAGCTCCCATAATTTTCTTTTACCTATCAAAACTCAAATAACCCATCTGATACACAATTTTTTGTGACCCAAATCATTACTAACAATTTCATAAAGGACTGTTCTTGAAACTTCAGGAGAGAATAAACTGTCTGTCTATCCTGTTGAATTTTTTCCTCAATCTTTGATTTAAGTTCGTCACTCACTACTGAAGTTCAGCCCAAGCGTTCTTCATCATGAATATTCATTTTATTTTACATATGAATAAACACGATGTATCTTGTATGTAGGCCTTAGTTACCTGCCTAAATTTCGATAGTGCAGACTTTTTTCATATTCAAAAAGCATATAACACCAACAACATCACACTTGGTGAGATCGTTAACAATTTCAAACATTTTAAAGTCGTACAAATAAACTGTAGTGGCTCACTGTTAGTATCAGACTGGCAATGGGAGGGTCTATAACACAAAAGCAGTGACAGTGAGGGAACTGAGAGAAGCAGCTTGAAAAATCAAAATGTTCTTTGATTTCCGAACAACCCTCACATTAATTTTTTTTAAAAGGACTTAAATTTTTCTACAATATTTTCCAACCCACTTTTATTTGTGGAACTGAGTTAAAGAATACCTGAAAATTGATGGATAAAACTTTAGGAAACACAGGCTAAGAAAAGGGCCTGTTTACATAGATAAAATGCATATTTAAAGGATACAAAGAAAAGCATGACTTGATTATGCTTGATGGCTCCAAATAATCCCAATATTGAGACTAAAATCAGAAACACTCCACATCCTAGGATCCCGCTGATGATAGGCAAATTAGGAACCAAAGCTGATTCTCTACCATATAGTGCCACAATGATCAAGATAAAACCGACAATCTGAAAATTAAGTATTTGTGTATTAGTAATAAGTAGGCTAATAGTAAATCCAATATTTGATAGTTATTTTATTTATTTTGTTGTTGTTGCTATTGAACCTAACATGGTTTTGTGTGAAAGTAATTATTCATGTTGTAATGAGTGTTACAATATATACCGAGCAGCCGCTGCTTTATAAAAACTGTGAATTCTTTATTGATAATTCCCATGTTTGCATTTAAACTTAAAATCAGCTAAGTAACCCAAGAAGTAGTTTTTCTAATAAAAAACCGTGGAATTGTGTGTTGAACTTCATGTCAGCAGCATCTTTTGGTCGTATTCGTGCCAGTATGTGTTTTGAATTCAATGTTATGTTCTTACAAAAACTGTGTCATGTTAGTAAAGTATTTTTTTAAAAGTTTTTATTGTTTTCATTATTAGGCCGATACTGCTCGGTAAAAATGCAGTTTAAGGACTTCTGTCAATTTTTGCACTGAGAAACACTTCAAAATATTCCCAATATTGATAATCCAAAATGTAAAAGTGCAGAAACAACAGGAAGTTACAAGAAAGTGAAAATAAAAGTGCCAAACATAACCTCAAAATGACTACTGTGCGAAAGTGAGAAATGAGTTTATAACAGCGAAAACGATAATTTCAAATGTTATTAATAAATAATTGTGTGTAAAAATGAAAGGAATTTAAAAAAAAATCCATACTTAACTCGACTTGGCTATTGCATCTTTAACCTAATTCGACTCGGCTGTTACGTGTTTAAATACGCTGGTAGCAACAAAACTAACAATTTTATAGAGAAATTGATATTTCTTTACCAATTTCACATATGTTTAAAGATGCCGTGATTAATAAGAAATTCAACAACACTACCGTAATTTCAACTTAAATTGACAGAGGCAAAGTTTACAATTAACAGCAGTCATTTTTTCTAATATGTTTTCAGAACAAGAACTTTCACGATAATAACTGATTTATTATTAAATAATTATTAATCAAGTAAAGAAAATTTATCTTACAAGTAAACGTACAACCAAATCCATGTCAGTGAACATGCAAGTACATTCATGCAAAGTAAACATCATTGACTGCAGAATATAGGTTAGAAATAGAAGTTAGTAATACATAGCTAAAAATGTAATTTCTTGTGCATTTACCGTTATAAATGTCATCTTCCACGCCTTAATATCTTTCAAGGAAATTATAAAACACATAATACAAGCAAAAAAATGAGTAAAATAATGATTTTCACAAACGTTTATAAAGTGCATTATTACCTGAAACCCACCTAATTAGTTGTTTCAGTAATGAAAAATATGTTAGCTACTTTTATGCTGTACTAATTTTCAGGTTATGTGGATCACTTTTGTTTTCAAATTTTATATAGTTTCTGTACTTTTATATTTTGAATCATTACTATTAGACATACAATAAAACGTTCTGGTGCAAAAATTACGAAAATAGTCAAAACAAGTTAAACTGCATATTTACCACTTATTTAAAAAGACAAAAATACCTGCAAATCTAACCTAACATAGCTTTAAGCTTAAGTTAAGCAGAGTAAATTTTCAATCAAATGAGATTAAATTACATTTAAGTAAGGTTGTAATTGTACTCTATATAAACAATTTTTTTATTAGGAATGGCAAAAATGTATGATTTCTGGGATTTTTTAAAAAGTTTCTGCCAAAAACGTCTTTAATTTCATTATGCTTTCTGGTCCAAAGCAAATTAGAACATGCATACATTTTTAACTGAATAGGCCTCGGTTACTAAACTTTCTCAGATTGCTTGAATATAATTAGATTATGTCAAACGAAGGTAATAAAACTCTACTGAAAAACAAATTATCATTTTAAAATGAGTTAATAAATAGTATTACTGTTCATGCCCGGCCTAATTTCTGGTATAGTATGAAAGGAAACCAATTACATTACACAATTAGATGAACCTGTACGAATATAACTTTGTATTTATAAGAGATATAAACTGTGAATGCTCAAATTAAAAATATACATACAATATACAACACATTTAATGCAGTCAAAGCATTCTTGGAACAAGTAAATCCTCCACACATTGTTGGTAACTTCTACTAACTTTGAAATTTATTTATGAGAAATGTCGTATAGTAGATTTTTTTCTTGTAAAGGATAGAAATTAAACAATGAAGGACAAAAATTAACTCTCCAAACACAAACTTGACTTCTACGTTCAATTGTTAACGTAATGTCAATTTTGTCCAATAATCGGTGATACGTGCTATAAATCACAAAATATGATTTTGATAATGGAATTGAACCAGCTGTTCCACTGTTTAAAATATACTGTATTTATTTTTTGTTTCCAACGTTATTGGATCTTGTTATATAATATTATCGTTTCTTTACAGTAACAGTATAATATTATTTAAAGATATTTTACCGTGATACAATTACTCATAAATAATTATTTCAAAACAGTCTAGTTTCGGGTTGTATATATATATATATATATATATATATATATATATATATATATATATATATATATATATATATATATATATATATATATATATATATATATATATATATATATATATATATATATATATATATATATATATATACACATATATATAAATATGGATATATTTATATATATATATATATATATAAACTGGACTGTTTTGAAATAATTATTTATGCGTAATTGTATCACGGCATATATTTATATATCTATCTTATATCATATATCTTATCTATAAGATATATATTTTATAAGATATATCAATATAAAAGATATACAGATATATTCAAAGATATTCTTAAATATTTTTGATCTTCAAGAAATAATGAAAATGGCCCTGTTACTACACACAGATTATTTATTCCTGATGATAATAGAATCCGAACTACTTAGTAATAATCTGTGTTCAAAACGTGTGGTGGGGGGATTACAATTTAAGTAGGCTTCAGCGAGGAATTCAAAATTTAAAAAAATATTAATGTCTAGCAAATAATATTATTCTGGTAAAACATATTTTTTTCAAATATTCGTATGCAATTTTCTATTTTGATTTTAATTAAAGTAATTTAAATTTATATAGACCTGATATTGGTATCAATATTTTTGGTTTGAACTTCCATAACCTCAAGTATTTTATTTATTTAAGTTTAATAATTTATTCTATTTACTATAAAATGGTTTTTGAAGAAAATGGTGAAAGAATATTAGAAACCCTACTGATATTATTATCTCAAACTGAAAAGGCAATATATAAAATTAATAATTATATAATAAACATTTCAAATAAAAAATCGTGTCAGCAATGTTGTTGTAAAAAATATTTTATACCTGAGGAAAAATATTCTGAATATGAAACATATGTAAACTCCTTAAAAGAAATAGTAAAAGATAGCATAGCACTGAAAGTTTTTTCTGATGATTTGACAGGCAGGGCTGAATTTACTGCAAGACAAGTCTCATTAAGAGATTGTTATAAGTCCTTGGAAAGTAAACTGAAATTGTGTTATGATGTAAATATTTTTTTGAAAGAAGTAAACAAAATTATAATAATTTCGTGTGATCCACAAACATTTGTTAGTCAAATGTTAATATTTCTAGATCTTATTCGTGATATATTAATTTCAGTTTGTTCATTGAAAAAGCCTGATACAGACGTAGAAATTTTATCGGGAATTATTGTAGCAGACGTGTACAGTTTACTTGATAAGTATACTTCCATATGGTACGAATTAAATCGGATCATTGGCAATCCTGATAATAAGGAGAAACCGATAATTCACAACAATAAATGTAAAAGGTCAAAACCCTTACTACCTTTATTTTTTGAACTTAAAGGAAAACTTTCAGATAGTTTGAGTGAAATTTGTAAAGTAAAACTTTATTATAATGATTTTATCATTTTTATGAAAGGTTTTGAGTTTAAAAGAACTCATCAAGAATATTTATTAGAAAATGAATCTTCTTCATCAAACACAACTCAAAATGTAAGTATGAATAGGCCTGTAATATTAGAAGTATTGTGCTTTATTGTGTATTTAAAACATATGGCCTATTAAAGATTAGCTTGATAATTATTTAATAATCGGGTAATAAAATGTTTATAATTTTCTAAGTTGACTGCTGTGTCATAACTGGAAAGTAAAAATAAAAATAATTTGAAAAATAAAATAAAAGTTGCCTGTATTAAAACACCACGAAGTGCACAGTAAAACCATTTGTAATTAATAGGTTTCCAACTAACTTTAATAAAAAATATTTTTTATATGTAAAAATTATAAAGCGAAAAGCACATTGAGGCCATTATCGCCTCCCTAAATATAAGTGTGAGTGTAAAGTGTTAAAGTCGTTAGTGTAAGTGTGTGTTAGACTCAGGTACCGTGAGGGACGTCTAAATTCTCTCAATAGGTGCAGCTAGTCTGCACTCCCTATGACGGTGAAATCATATTAATATTAATATGACAGTGAAATCATATTAAAAAAAAATTGAGAAACAATAGTTATGATTTTTTAAAGATTTGAAATGACCTCCATTTTGATTTTGAAACTTTGAACAAATTTTACTGGTTGTTGAAATTATCCAAACTATTACCATAAACGAATTTTTACAAAGTTTGAATCTTATCGGACCAAAATTGCAAACATAAGCATGCTAAAACACATAAACACACACACACACACACACACTTCAATATATATACCCTTCGAAAAGTGATCTAGAGATCAGTGCTTATTTTAAGGTTTCAGGTCTGTGTCCTTCCATGATGGTCGCTTAAATAGTTCATTCATAAATAAAATTAGACATTAATCTATCTTGGAACCCATTTGTGTATTGTTAACATTCTTATTTTGACTAATTATTGTATAAACTTATTTTTATCATTAATTCATTACAAGTTAGTTTCCTTGACTACTGTTTCAACTTTTCTTGTAACAAATACTGGTCTGAAAATTTCTTAATTTACAGGTATTGTCAACAAAAATTGATGACCGTAAAAGAACTGACTCAAAACCTAAGTTTAGAGAATCTGATCTACGTAATCAAGGATGTCAAATTTTAAATTTGAAAAATAGTGTAAAAAATGAAGGAAGTACCAACTTCCATTTTAATGATTTTGTAAATTTAAAATTTCACAATGATCAGCTTATTGTTGTAGACAGTAACATAGAAATGGAAAGAAAACATAAAAAAGGTTTAGTTAGAGATGATAAACCTCAGACATATGGTTTAGATGTAATAGAAGAGAAAGAAGAAAATATTTATATGGATTCAGTAAACAAAATCAAAGACTATCCAGAAGATACAAAAACATATTCAAATCCAATAAAATCAATCAAGACACTGTTTATCAATAAAAATACATCGAATTTTAATGTTTTTCCTTTTGTTAAAAATAAATCAAATATTGCTGACAAAATGAAATTATTAGTGACTGATAAACGGAAGGAATCTATTCTTGATTTGCCTAATGCAAATGAAAAACAGGAGTCGAAAACCTTTCAACAAGGAAATAAATTTAAAGAAATCAGTCATGAAAGAAGTTTTGGAAGGATTTCTTTATCAGATAGTAAAGAATTCAAAAGCTGCAATGCTATTAGTTCTAGTGATTTTATGAAAACAACTGAGAGTGATGTGGATAATCAAGTTGAAAATATCTTTAGGGTAAGCAGTAAGAAAAATATTCTTAAAATCGAAAACAGTTGTCAAAATATAAAAAAGATTTTACAATTTGATAACCAATGTAAGGATAATGAAGCTGAATTTATTTCAGAAAGTGGTAGTAATTCCAAAAAAGCAATAAAAATCAATAAAAGCAATCAAACTGTAATAAAAGGCCCTAAAGTGTGTGTAAATGATAATTTATTTAAAAATTATGTTGATGCCACTACTCAGTTATCTTCAGATTATAGTCGAGTGGAAAAAATCATTGATATTTTTAATGTAGGCAATAACAAAAACATCCTGAAATTTCAAAATGGTTGTAAGAATATGAAGTGTATTTTACAGTTTAATAGTCATTATAAGAAAAATGAAAATGAATTGCTTTCTGAAACTATTGGTAATAATTCTAACTTAAAAGTATTAAAAATGCATAAAAGCTGTCAAACAGTAACATATTTTCTAAAATGCACGTAAATGATAATCCAGTTAAAAACTGTGTTAGTGTTTCTACTCAGGTATCTTCAGAAAACTTACCTATTGTATGCCTAGACAATGCAGTTGTTGAAGATGAAAATATTTTTAATGTATGTAGTAAAAAAAATATGAAAATTCAAAGCAGATGTCAAAATATAAATAGTATTTTACATTTTGATATCAGTAATCAATATAAGAAAACAGAAAATGGATTGTTTTCGGAAACTAATGTTGGTATTGTCAATATAAATACATTAAAAGCGGACAAAAGCAGTCAAACATTAAAACAAAGTTCTAAAGTGTATTTAAGTGATATAAGTAAGAAATATTTAGGTTTAGGTCAAAACATGGTTGATGTTAC
Source organism: Callitettix versicolor (assembly GCA_022606455.1). Classification (NCBI taxonomy): domain Eukaryota; kingdom Metazoa; phylum Arthropoda; class Insecta; order Hemiptera; family Cercopidae; genus Callitettix; species Callitettix versicolor. The sequence goes on along the minus strand of JAJIZJ010000222.1, from coordinate 3,052 downwards.
TACTCAGGTATCTTCAAAGAACACAGCTGATTGTGAGAAAACAAACAGTGACTTGATCAGAAATATTTGTAGTGAAAAAAATATTCTAAAAATTCAAGGCAGTAGACAAAATCTCAAAAGTCCTTTAAAGTTTGATAATCAGAATGTGGAGAATGAAATGGATTTGTTTTTGGAAATGAATGTTGATAATTTCAAAGGAAGGAAAGTGGACAAAAGCATTCAAACAATGTATTTTGTTAAAAGTGTTGACATCGCTACCCAAGTAATTTCAGAGGCCGCAGATGTTGCAAGGTCCTCCGATTCTAATCATAAGAACACTGAGCTTGTTGAAGAACTAAAAAATATTTGTAATAAAGAAAATATTTCAAATGAAATTTGTGAAAATATTTTACAACATGATGATAAATTTGAGAAAAATGAAAATGATATGTTCTCGGAAAATCTTATGAAATCAAAAAATATAATACAAGAAAATAAAAGCACTCAGGTAACAACAACAAACAGCTGTAAGTGCCCAGGTAATGTTTGTCAGAAATGTTTATCTAAAAGTCCCATTGATGACATTGTTACTAATGATGTTATTGATGTAACTAACAAAACAGTGTTATGGCCAATGTTACCAAAACCTAACCTCAAAGAAGCTGCACTGTTTAGGAAAAGTGAGTCATATTCTTCAAATATTTTTTCAATTAATGAACTTTCAAATAATGTTAAAGTTCAAGATAAAAGAGAAGCAAATATAGTAGATTCAAAATGGCCAGTCGAGGCGAGTTATATTTCATCTACACGTAGATCCAAAAAGTCTAAAAGAAATAAAAACTTCCCAAACTTTTACGAAAGGAATATGACAAACCCAAGTAACGAAGAATTTAAACTAACAAAAGCGCAACAGTTACACGGACGTAATAGATTTAGAAAAAATACTGTTTGCAGGAATAAAACAAGTATGGAAATAAGAAAAAGGTGTATGAATTTCTTTAAAAAAACTGATTCTGACAAAACTCTACCATACTCATATCAATTAGGTTTGTCTAATATTGTGATTGAAGGCATTAGAAGTGATTATAAAACATTACCTGATGAATTACACGATCTCATACAGAATACCATTTCTTTGAAATACTTTGAACCTAAAAGCACAAAGGAAATGCATTTAGAATCTGCCATGTCCATGTTAGCTTCAAATAACTTGGTTAATACAGTAACTAACAACATGTTGTTTTCTATCAAAAATAAACCAGAAACAACTGACAAATGTGAAATTATAAATGAACAGAATGTTCAGGCTGTTGAAAATTACTTTAGACTCTTTGATATTAATGGATATCCCCTAACAGATTTTTCAGGAAATGTATTAAAAGATCCATATGGGCATAGTGTTATTAACATCAATTTGTTAGGGACTTCTTCTAATATAATTGTTTACGATTCATTACTTACGCCATCTACAAGTATCGATTTTAACCCTTATTTGAAACCAAAAACAAATTTAATTGTAAAATTAATGGTGGGAGATTCACCTTTGTTGTTGTTTGATAAGTACCTAAGGCCACTGACAGATTCTGGTGGAAGGACACTGGTGAATAACGAAGGTTGTATTTTATTACAGTTTAATAGTAATGGTCATCCAGTTTCAGATTGTAAAGGCAGGGAGTTATATACAATAAATGGTATTTTATGGTCAAAAAATGAAAACAATGGAACCGTTGTTCAAGGAGAAGGAGACACAGTCAGAGAATCTGACAAGGTGGTTAAAAACCATTCTTGTATTATGTCAGACCAGTTGAGTAACAGTTGTCATCTTGGTTTTGGCCAGAATAAAGGCGACCAAATAAAGTATTGCAGAAAGAATGATTTTGTATGCTTTCCAAGAAGTGCTAATAATTCAGATGTCAATAGAAACATTAAGAGAAAAGAAAATATGGATGATAATGAATCTAGGTCTACTTTAGACAGATCTAGTGGTAAAGTAATGAATAAAACATCAACGGAATGGACAAAAGCAAAGATACATGAATCTCTATCGATTATTGATGGCTTTGATTTGAGTTCAGGTCAAGATGTACAAAATATTAGTTTCAGTGAAAATGCTACAGAAAGCAAAAGTTTAACAAAGATAAAACAAGAAAATATGTCCAACCTCAATGTTAAAAGTAACAATACTTTATTCTGGGTAAAAAAAGACCCAGATTTAAACAATTTGTCAACTTTTAATCTAGATTTAACTAAAAACAAAAATGATAAACTCAAACTGTTGGATGAAATTACTGTGTCTAGAGTTGTTGATTCTATTTTACCTATGGATTGGGCCAGAGATAGCAAAATGAATTTATCCAACATAGATGTGTACAGAAATAATAGTAAAGTAGGCCTATCTAATACATCATATTCTATTTCTGAGAAAAAACAAGATAGTAAAATAAATAATAGTAAAGAAGTAGAAGATAATAAATTCAATTTTGGTGATGCAAAGTTTAATGATGAACACATGGATTGTTCAAACATTAAAAAAATTAAAAGTGGTGTAATACGACATTCTTTAGGCGATGAGTTTATTTCAAAATTATATTCATCAAATTTGCTACTTTGTAACGAAAAAAATGAGTATCTGGTTTTTTCAAAAGACAGTATTCAAGATGACGCTATGAAAACTGGTTCAAAGTATAAATTAAAAACAAAAGGCTTTTTAGACGAAATGAACAGTAAATGTGAAAAAGAATATGCTGATGGAGATTTTCCAAAAACTGTGAATAGTAGCAGAACATCACATTTCATTTACGATTCTCTTGGAGAAAAAGAATGGGAAAAAAAGAATGTAGGTAGTATTGAAACAGAACTGAGAGCTAATAAGTGTAATATAGATAAAAACTACTCTGACGAAAATGTTGATCGTTTAAACAAAAACGAATTAAAAAATAATGAAATTAATAAATGTTTAGTGGATGATTGTAATTTGAAACAATTTTCATCAAATTTTATATTTTCTAATGACAAAAATGAATATTTGGTTTTTTCAAAAGACAATATTAACTATAAACATATAAGAAGTAAC
>JAJIZJ010000262.1:20000-22876 GCA_022606455.1 Callitettix versicolor | reverse complement strand
TTTTGGTTCACCTAAACATAATCTATCACATGTATTGTCAGTTGAAGACACTGAAGTTTTAGCTGATAAGCTGAAGTGATTGGTTTTATTTACGTTATTTATGAATAGTGCCTTAGCTGTTTTAGCATAAGGTTAAAACATACAATTAGAAAAATATTTGATTACAGCACATAATTTTATTTATTGTAAAACATATGTCTAGTTAATCAAAATGCATTTTTTTTTTACTTTTGTTCAAATGCAATGATATTGGTAGGTTTTTTAATTGCTTCCTGTTATCAGTCTATTCGATTAACCATCACAGTTCCAGTCCCTATCCTGTCAGTTAATAAAAGTTTCACCATATCTGAGTTTTTCTAATGTTCAGTCATGAGATTTGAAACAGTATATAACATAAATTGAGAACACTTATAAATGTATTTAATTTAAAAAATGAACATGAATTTATCAAATGATGTAGTAATTATTTAAAGCTACCTTGTGAGTATAAGAAATCTAACAGATCAGTCTAAGGATAAGAATGCGTTTAGATAATTTTTATAAAATTATAAAAAAGTTAATAATTTAAATAATTATTTGTTAAGTATAGTAAAGAAATTAGATTTAGAAAGCACTTCACTGCAGGTAATGTGATTTGACAAAGAGCATATTTTTTATAGGTACAACTATATAGCTTTTTGTATAAAAATTTTAAGGAAAGAGTATATTATTTGACTCTGGATTTTTATATTTATTATTTATGAATTGCGAAAAATCTATGGAAAAATTAACACTTAATTTTATGGGTTTTTAACTACGTGTGCTAAAAATTTATTCAAGGTAGTTTAGAATTTATTTTGGTACTTTGTGGAAATGATACCTAAGTTAGTTAATTGTAGTCTTCCTATGAAGTTCTGTTGCAATAATTTATTATTCTTAATTTAATAATAATAAATTTAATACCAGGCAACTAATATTGGTATTGTCAGATTGAATGAAATAATGTTTTCATTTTGAAGTAAGCTGTTTATAGCTAATGCATGATACTTAAAAATTCCTAGTTAGTCCTTGTGTAAGTCTTCATTGTATGTGGATGCTAACACAATTGCCCGATTTTTCAGTTCCTTTTGATTGTTTCAATTAATCAAGTTTTCTCAGCTTTACTGAGAAAACCAAATAAGCTATTCCTATTTTGAATGGAATGACACCTTTGCATACTTTGCCTACTAACTCGAAAAATATAATTAATTTTGAAAATCTGACACATGATCGATTTTAAATTGAATTCTACATTAATTTCATGTATCTTTTATGTAATTTTAATTTCATGTAATTTTAATAATATTAATAATTTTAACACGTGAAAATATTAAAGGAAATATTTTTTTCAAAAATCGATGGAAAATTTCAGCTATAAACATCCAAAGGGGGCCGCCTTGACATTTTCAAAACTGGACAATCAATTGTTTTCAGGTGAAGGTTACGAAAAACCAAATTAATGTAGACTTCAATTTAAAATCGATCTGCGGTGTCAGATTTTCAAAATTAATTATATTTTTCGAGTTATCTTCAATTTTCTATTGATTTTTGAAAAAATATTTTTTAAAATATTTTCACGTGTGATACCACTATTAGGTGTAGAATTTAATTTAAAATCGATTTGTGAACAAAATCAACTCGATATCTCTGACGGTTACAAAGTTATGAGCGTTTTAATGCTAAAAAAACGCCTTCATTTTGACAATTCCCAGTTGTCGGATTGCAAGCCCTCTTTCAAACGCTTTTTTCGCAACTAACCTGTATAATTAGCGATTTCATATAGCACCGATATTATAGTCGAAAGTCCAAAGTTCATAAGGTGTTTTCACATTCTAAATATCTCTTATAGTTTATATAATATAATATATTATATATATATATTCATGATATAATATAATATATAATATGCAATATGCGTTATGCAATATGCATTATGCAATATGCAATTTGGAATAAGTAATATGTAATATTAAATATGGAATATATCATATGCAATATGAAATATGCAATAAATAATATGTTATATGCAATATATATATATATATATATATATATATATATATATATATTTTTTTTTTTTTTTTATTTATATAATAATTTATTATTACTATACAATTGTCACTAGTCACTAGATGACTAACCTACAATATTATTCTAAAATAAATTAATCACAACTGAGAACTCCCAACAGAGGTCCCAGTATTTACACTAAACCAGTTCAAACGGTTGCTGTCTTTTAGCCTTCTCTCTAAATGAGTGTTTTCCAGGAGCTGCAGAATATCAGTGCTGATGTGTGAGTGGAGTCTCTCCTCGTGCTTTGCTGCCAGTCTCTTAGCTTCTTCTCTGATTGTTGGAATTTTCAAGTCCCTGTGAAGGTCGTCATTACGATAATACCATGGGGCGTCAACAATGTTCCTTAAAACTTTATTTTGGAAGACTTGGATTTTTTTGATTTGGGTTTTAGCTGCACAACCCCAAAGCTGGATCCCATAGGACCATACGGGCTTAAGTATTTGTTTGTATAATACAAGTTTATTGTGTACTGACAGTTGTGATTTCCTACCAATCAGCCAGTACATTTTTTTATACTTTATGTCAAGTTCTGTCCTTTTCTTTTTTATGTGCTCTGCCCATCGCAGCTTCACATCTAAGTTCATTCAAGATACTTTGCAGTGTTATTGAATGGAATATTTGTGCTATTAATTACTATCGGAACATACTTATCCTTTTTATAAGTAAAGTCAACATGCACCGATTTACCCTCATTAATTTTAACTCGCCACTTTTTGGTCCAGGTAACGAACTCATCGCATGCTTGTTGCAGTTTTACAGCTGCTACTTTACTACTGTCTCCCACA